>JAAGKR010001148.1:19922-119219 GCA_011419295.1 Clarias macrocephalus
CACACACACACACACACACACACACACACAAGGATATACAGACAAACATAACTGAAAATGTGTAAGAGGTAAGATATATATATATGTTCACACAAACTTACAAACACATGATTGCCCTTAACTGGAGAATGGAGATTGATTGAAACACCTTAAATAAAAAATTAACAGATACTTATATATATATATATATATATATATATATATATATATATAGAGAGAGAGAGAGAGAGAGAGAGAGAGAGACAGAGAACAATAGGTAGCAAGAAATAAAGACCCAGACAGAGAACGTTTGAATTAAACAAAAAAAAAAAGTGAGATGGAGAGCGAAACATTGCAAGATAGAGACAGAGTGATAGCAAGTGAGAGAGTGATAGAGTGAATGTTAAGTACGAAAAAGAAGTAAGGGAGAGAGATGTAGTGATGGACAGATGCTAGGAAAAGCGGTCCAATGGAGAGTGCAATAGACAGCAAGCGAGAGAGCCAGACATTAGAGAGAGAGAGAGAGAGAGTGCAGAAGCCAAAGAGGCAAAGACATTGAGAGAAAAATGAAAGAGAGAGAGAGAAAGAGAGAGGAAGAGAGGGAGAGAGAGAGAGAGGTCATGGAGATATTATCAGTCCATTACCAGCTCACCTATTCACACACACAAAGCCAGTTCCCTTCCTGCACAGTGGCCTTAATGTAGGGCCGAGCACACACAGCGAGCCGGGGACAAAAGCGCAGCGGCGCAGGTGTCGGAGGATGCCACGGCCCAGCGACAGGACTCTGAATGTCCTTCTGTGTCCTCACGCTGGCATCGAGCGCGGGACAACGGATCCGGCGCACCTCTCCACCCCGGCCGCATTTTTGCCCGGTCAGTCGCTGCAGGAGCGATCCCTATCTCAGGTTCTCACACTCCACCGTGACCTGCGCTGCACTCTCAGACAGACCTGAACGGACACACGGCTCAGTGCCCCTCACACAGACACAGTGTGTGTGCTATATGGTGACACTCCATGCTGCTTGTCAGCTGATATCTGCTGCATTACCTTTTTTTTTAAATTGTTTTCTCACTCACTTATTCTCTATAGCGCTTATTATGTACAGGGTCTCGGGAGGCCTGGAGCTTATCACCGGGGGCCTCAGGGCTCAGGGCAGGGTACCAAACACACTGGGTATCTTGACCCTGGAGGTGGGAGGTCATAGCGCTAACCACTATGATACCATGCTGCCTCAGTTTTTATGTAAATCACAAAATTAGGACACGAGCCAGAAGGCGGGACAGAACACGACAAATTTATTATTCTTTCATTCATTCATTCCTTTTCTATACTGCTTTATCCTGTGAGGTGGGGTACACCCTGGACAGGGTGCCAATCCACACACACACACACACACACTACGGGCAACCTGGGAACAACAGTTAGCCTAACTTGCATGTCTTTGGACTGTGGGACAGGGGGAGAACATGCAAACTCCATGCACACAGACCCCGAGACGGGAATCGAACCCTAACAGCGCTAACATTTATCCTTCTTATCGGTGTCCGATGTGTCCAAACAATCACCAAGTCTGTGATGTCCAAAAACGACCCAAGTTTTCTATTTTGCATTAATATTGATTTTTATTCCAAAATTTGATTTGCTGTTCAATAATGTCTGGAATTGACCAGACAACATAAATAAATAAACAAACTAACAAAGAAACATGACGTCTGACTTACATGTGGACAGTATACACGTTCCATATATGGTACGTTCCTGGGAGTCCGTCTCTTCAGTGTGAGTCAGATCATTTGACTCGGTCCGCCATTAAGAGTCGACTCCTTTGGCTCCTCAGTGGCTCGTCGCTATTCTGCTCTATGGGATACATCTTTAAATTTGACTTTATTCGATCTGATTAATAAGAACATTACCGTGAACATGCAAATCCTAAATCTTGCAGCGCCAAAACTGTCCGCAATAAGCCAGATTTAACCGATTCCCATCCGAACCGGCCCCCTTTTAGATTGTTTTCGGTCTGTCCGAGGTCTAAAAGGTACAATCTAAACTTATAACAGATGTTTAAAGCGGGTCTGTTTTACATAGGTCTATTTAAAATGCACACCTGTTCCCTCGCCTGCTCACTCTCTCGCTCTGTGTCCGTGTCCATGTTGTTGGGGTTGAGGAGGGGGTGAGGACAGAGCCATTGTCACCCTTTTAAGGTGCTGCTGCTGACACGTGGCGCTACTTTCGAGCGCCTGGCCTTCACACGTGCCTCGGTGGCAGGTGCTCTGATGGATGTTCTCGCAACTGCCAAAAGTACAAAACATACACACACATGGTCGCATAGTCAGGTCACTTGGTGATGAAGGGGCAAGCAAACAGGCCCCAGACCAGACCAGACCACCACCACCACCACCGTTCAAGACCACCAGGTTGTCTTTCCTTGGGAAAATTTTGCTCAGCAAGTTTTAGATGTTTTACTGCAGGACACAGCAGGATAATTAAAACCTTGTTAGACTCGTTTGGCGATAACAGACTATACATCGAGCCTCGACCATCAATGACCCTGTTGCCAGTTCATTGGTTTTCCTTCCTTTGATCACTTTTGGTATGTGATCAAAGGAAGGAAAACCAATGAACTGGCAACAGGGTATGTCCTGACCACTGCATCCTGGGAAAATCCCACAAAAGCTGCAGTTTTGGAGTTGCACTGACCCCCAGTCCTCTATCTGGCTCTTATGAAAGTAACTCAAGTCCTTGTGCTTGCCCATTTTTTCATAGTATGCCATAATCTGGATATCCCACCCACTACAGCCGCCACTGTAACGAGACATTGAAAATGTAGCTACTGTGAAAAGGGCCAAATTGTAATGGCTAGACGACTGGATCAGAGCAAATCCAAAACTGCAGCTCTTGTGTATGCAATTGTGACCGGTCTGCACTGGTCAGGACATACCAAAAGTGATCAAAGAAAGGAAAACCGGTGGTCACGTGTGGCCAAGGCTCACTGATGCACATGGGGAGTGGAGGCTGGCTTGTGTAGTCCGATCCAATAGAAGCGCTAGTGTAGATCAGATTGATGAAAAGGTTAATGCTGCTTGTGATAGGTGTCAGAACACACCGGTCGGTACTGGTGGCCAAAGAGGGGACCTAGTCAATATTAGGCAGGTGGAATACTGTCCTACTGTTTAGTGTGGATATAAACGTTCATTAGTATATTTTATATGCAATTGTGATCGGTTTGAAAGTTCTAACAGGGGCGTGTATGAGTGATTCACCACCACAAGCTATATAAGCTAAGGCAGGTTTCTATAAAGCGATCGCGGAGGTGGGTCCAGGGGTCATGGGTACTGTACCTCAGTGGTTAAGGAATTGGACCACAGTTCAGAAAGTCCCAGATTCAAATCCCACGACCACCAAGTCGTCCCTGTTGGGCCCTTGAGCAAGGCTCTTAACCACCAAGTCAACTGCTCAGTCTGTCATGTATAATGAGATAAAAATGTAAGTCGCTCTGGATAAGGGCGTCTGTCAAATGCCTAAATGTGATGTCAAGCTCTTTCCTGTTACTCAATCAGCTGGAGCAATGTAGGACTATGGAGAAACACTGAAAAGCGTTCGAGAAGAAGAATGAGAACCTCAGGATGTTTGCATGCTAGGGAGACTACGCGTTCCCCCAATGTCTGGTAGATTTGGGGTTTCTCCTTCATAGATGCCACTGGTAACACTGGTATACTGGTAGCTACAGCGCCATCGGTACAGGAAAACATTTCTATTAAATGCTCTACGTAATTCTACAACTACAACTACCAGCCTAGAGTTTCTAAAATATGATTCTACATAACCAGGAATGGATTTCATTTTCATCCTGTTTGTATTCCAGCTCTATGACCGCGTGTACTTTTTACTGCTCGGTAACTCGATATGCTCTGTACTCATTAATCCAGCTGTAAGTGGAGATCCACTGTAACATACTTAACACTGATCGCTGTGCCGTAATTAAAAAGTGCCGCATATTTCAAGATGTAGCTCATCATCATGTTTCGCTGCATATCAGAAAAACACTGTCTGGTGTAAGCCTGAGGCTGTCGAAACAGGATTTGGTATAAGGTCCTGATATAATCCATGTAGGCAGCAGGTGTGTATGCTTTCTGGAGGCACACTGGGCATTAACTCATACAGCGTTTTTTGATACCATGCCAGGAGTTTGGGAGTCAGGTGGTTTGGGGTGTTTGAGATGAGCTGCATAGCTCTTAGACATCTGGAAAAGACCTTGGGGTTGCCATGAGCACGGCACGCAGGGAGTCGGACAGGTGTGTGTGTGCGTGTGAGCATGTGTGTGTTTGTGTGTGCGTGTAAAACAGGTATGGCCTGGTTTATGGGGAGAAACGGGTGCACGGTATCAGATCTAAAGAGTTAAGGAGAAAAATAAAGGTCTTGAATCTGCACATGCACTACATGCATGAAGAAGACATCAAAACAGGCCTTAATTGTTAATCATTACAGGGTAGCTCGGTGGTTAAGGTGTAGGACTGCTGATCAGGAGGTCCCTGGTTCGAGCCGCAAAGGCTACCATTACTTTTTTGTTCTTAATTCTATGGCTAGTATTATTTGCCTTTCAATTTGAAGAAATAGATTTATTTTGGATCACTTGTTTTCATTAATACTTCTTTGTCTTTCGGCTGTTCCCTTTCAGGGGTCGCCACGGCGAATCATCTGCCTCCGTCTAACCCTATCATCTGCGTCCTCTTCTCTCATGTCCTCTTGTCTCTTCTCAGCATCCTTCTACCAATATGCTCACAATCTCTCCTCCGAACCACCTCAATCTGACCTTTTTGACTTTATCTTCAAAACATCTAACATGGGTTGTCCCTCTGATGGGTCTCATTCTCGATCCTATCCAATCGTTCCATCTTGTTTTCATCAATACGAAAGAGCTTTAATGATGACTGCGTAAAGACCCGCCAACTATGATATGGTTTGAAGATGATCCATCGAGCACACTTGGCTAGCAAGCTAGCAGTTAGAACATCCCTAAAACAAATCCTTATTAACCTACCCTTGCTTAATCTTTGCCTAAATTTAGAGGCAGTGATATCCAGTGGGTTTTCCCGTATCTGAGCACAAATACACAACATATTCTTAGAAATTGGTGAGTATTGTTCTAAAATCAAGGTTAATTCAGGTGCGATAAATTCGTCTCAGTTTTGCACAATACTCTCTCGAATAAAATCATCAGCTGGTAGTAGACGCTTACTAAAGTTGTATTTGAATCTACTGTATATGTGCATATACTGTATATGTGTGTGTGTGTTATAATAATAGGAGCTGCGATGAGAATCACAGGTGCGTGTGTTGCTTCCTGCTCCCCCAGTTCTGGCCTCCTGCTTGCTCTCACAATACTGAGAAACACCGCCAGATCTCTTTCCAGCCAAAGCAATAAAGATCTCTCTCTCGCTCTCTTTCTCTCTGTCTATTCATTTTACTCTCTCAGGAGGCTTCCCCCCCCCCCCCTCCCTTTAACCTCTCTTCCCTGTTCACTCCTTGTCTGTGGTGCGAGTAACGGCATTAACACCAGTCGAGATCTGGCACTTTGTGATGTCCAGTCGCTTCACACGGAGCCTCGTTTCATGCTCGCACACTCGAGTCCAAGAGAAGAAGACAAGATCTTTAGCTTTCTCTGTCCAGAGCAGTAATATTGCTAGCCAGCACATGGAGTTCAGGCCATCTGTGTTTGGACAGTGAAACAGTTGGTGTTATTTCGTGCTTGTACACAGGTTCAGTTAAAATGAAATAAAACAAAATGATTTGGAAAAAGGATTAAAACATGTTTCATTGCTCTGATATAAAATTGATTCAAGATGTGCTAGCAAGACACTAAAAATCTTGTAACGTCTCAAAAACTTTTAAAGCAGCTTTTAAATGCAAATTACAAGAGGATAATGTTCACTAGGACATTTTTTTTCACTAGTTTTAAAATCTACATGCTAAGAAAGTGAGCTAGCAACTCAGACTCAAACGTAGCAATTAAAAAAAACGTTTGGGGGGGGGGGGGGAGTTAAGCGACTTTTATTTCACTGACTTCAAAATCGAGTTTTTTAAAAATGATTTTGAAGTAGTGGAGCGGCACGATGGCTTAGTGGTTAGTGCTGTCGCCTTGCACCTCCCGGTCCTGGGTTCGATTCCCTTGGCCAGTTTTCTCCAGGTTCTCTGGTTTCCTCCCAAAGACATGCAGATTAGTCTACCTGGCGTTCCCAAATTGCTCGTAGAGTGTGTATGTTGACCGAAGATCCAACTACAGTCGTACAAAATGGGAATAAACACAATAGTCACCGTTGGCCTCCATGGTCCCTGTTTGGACAAAAAGGGTTCCTAGATGGATTTGAGGTGGTAAAAATGTTGAAGTTCCTTGATAATCCTGCAGGTGGTGTGCTCTAAACTATTCATGCTATTCATTGGCAGGCAGCACAGCGTCCTGTGTGATAGGAGTGAAATATGGGCTAAGTTTGTTTAGAATTGTTACAAAATCCCCCAGAAAAAAATAATGTTGAATTGGGATATTTATAAAATGACAGTAGGTATCGCACCCCTACTATACAGTGATAATGATAAGTACGATGTGCCAACTATACCAACTGTGATGGTATTAAAATAAAATACAAAATAAAACACTTGATTATTTTCTCCAAAACAGCACATCCCCAAGTGTTTCAATCCATAGTTATTACACGCAGATCCGTTTCGATAGTTTGAAATTACACGCTCATACTTTAAAGTACAGAACACCGACTTTAATGTCAGAAATCATTTGTAAAGCGCAACAGGAGTTGGGTCATTCTCCAATTACTTGAGGAATGTATTCAGATCCAGGACCTGTTTCCTTCGTCCAAGCCGTTTTCCTTACACACTAAAACGCAACACTGTACACGCTATCTCAGATGAACATGTGTTCTGCACTGTTTAGCGACGGATCCCAGGGGCTGCTCATGGCTGAAACTCTGTCTGCTTCAGCCAGGTGGATCTGGCCAAAAGTTCAGCGCCTGCACAGCTCAGCACACTTTCCTCGAGCGTTTCTAACTCGTGCTCGGGGAGAAGAGCAGCGGCCTGGAATTTCACCTCTCCGCTTTTATTGTTTTGGCAGAAACGGGATAGGGATCGGGAAACTGGACGTCGCGTAAAGACCGGTTCAGGCTGTCCGACACAAATATGCAGCGACGGCCGAGCGTACGTAACGGATATATTTCTATTAGGAGATGCGGCCTGATAAACAAACAAACCTCTTCCTGGGATTCAAAGCAAATCCCAGAGTTGTCCCACTTCACATGAGCAATTTGTCAGCTCCTAACGTAGAGCCTAACCTCCCCCCTGTCCCACCCCCGGACGCTGGGAGTCATCGGGACCGGGTCGGGTTAATCAAATAAGCGTTTCTTTTTCAGCTCGCAGGAATTCGAAACCCCTAAGGTTAGGCAGGCCCGCGAGGTGGATCTTGGCAGCGGGTGAGCTGCAGGATCCGCTCAGTTATTTTTTTTTCGGGGGAGGTGAGTGAGTCCTCCTGAGCAGGCGGGTTCATACAGGCAGCGATATCATAAGAAAGTGAGAGGAGAAAGAAACAAGACACTCGGTGTTAACGCAAGTTCTCCCACGGCATGTCAGGGCCGTATCGGTGCAACGGCAGGAACTGAAAGGGGGTAACAGACAAGCTTTATCTGTTAACTCTTAGCACTGACTGATAAAGAGCCTGAACGTTAGCACATCATTATATTATGATAACTTCTGCACGAAATCAAACAAAAGTATATTAAAAATAAAGGTACAAACATTTAGACCACCCAGCCGTCCGTTCCTAGCCTTACTGTACGACCTTTATGACACAAAAATAACACTTGAAATGAAACACATACTGTAGGAAATGAATCAACAACCGGGAAATCTACTAGCCTGACACAAATCCGAGCCACCGCAAAGTTGATTATTTTCCTGAAATAGCTGGTCCCAAAGCGTTTTATTATTCCTCTTGTCCGCCTGCAATTTGCCAACGATTTACTTTGCTAACATTTAATGTTCTGGGATGTCCAAGCTGCATCTAGACTACATTTATGACATTTGGCAGACGCCCCTATTGAAGAGAGACTCACTTAAAAAAAAAAAAATCTCATTAGATATTTGAGCAGGTGAGGGTTAAAGGTCCAGACAGTGGCAACGTGGTAGTGCTGGGGTTTGAACCTGGGACCTTCCGATCAATGCCCTTAAAAGTTATTTAGCATTTAAAAGCATTTTAGCCTATACATAACATATATATATATATGTTTATATATACACACATACAGATATTATTTTTATAAGATATAATAAAATATAATATATATAATAATATAATATATATATATATATATATATATATATATATATATATATATATATATAATATGATATACTCTACATGGTTACCATTGTTTTGTTTTGTTGTTTTGTTACCAAACACTTTGCCACAGTGTTGTATGTGATGTTATCATACACAAATTTTGTTGCAACCATGCAACTGCTTCCTGACCCAGCCATCACGGCTCAATGATTTCAATTCGTTGCTCTTCTGTCAAACGCATCTTGTTAGGGTATCTACAATCTGCATCATAATAAAACATGTTAAAAATATCTTAATTATTATACATGTTTTTAAAAATACAAATATATATGAAAACCTTTAACCCACCCTATATATCATTTCTAATCGTCATGACTTATTTCCAGCACAGGTCTTCGCCACTAGGGTTTTAAGGGTTTAACCACGGAGCTACCACTGCGCCCCCGTCTCGGTTAGACACAACCTAACGCTAAGATCGTTCCTCCACCCAAAGATGTGTATAATCCTAATGTTTATAAAATACCCATCTTTCCCATACCAACTTTGTTAAAGTAGTTCGCTTGAAGCTGTACAACCTGCACAAGTGCTTAAGTACTTTTCCGCTTTTCCCCATAGGAGCAGCTCTTTGAGAGGGATGTGTTTCATTAGAAAAGATAAAGAGACAATAAGAAGACAGATGGAAGAATGAAATCAGAGATGACGTGTATGGACCTTTTTATCCAGATTACATGGTTTCTTCTGTTGAGCAACTCTGGAGGCTTTTCCTGGCAGCGTGTGTAAAATGTTCGGGTTCGGTTGACGACAGGTGGTTCATGCATTTGTGCAACAATCCTCCTCTTCTTCTTCTGATGATGATGATGACTTTTACATAATTTCAAAGAAGAAAAAAAAAAGCATATTCACTTTATAACGGTCAAACCAGAGCATGCTAAAGACTTCATAATCTCATGTCAACACTATCATGGTTTAAAACCCTGACAATGAGACGGATTCCGTTATTCCGTTCTCAAACATTAACAAATGTTTTAAAGTGCAGCCTTTTCTTCTTCTTTTTTTTTGCGCAACTGGCAAGCTAATGCACATTTCTATACAAGCTGTCCTTTTTGATTTACTGTACAATTTGCAGAGACGCTACACTGCGTGCTGTTCTGCGGTTATAAACAGTTAAGGGCTGGAGATGTGTAGGAGGCGAAGCGCTGCCAAAAGCGAAGCAGGAGCACGATCAATTCTGGCCCGTTTGGAAAGCCAGAAAGCCGCTGTCGCTGACACCGAATGGTAGAGAAGATCGTGTAGCATTAAAAGTCGGTCCTTTCCTGCTAAACCTATTCGCCATGCTTAAAAAAAAAAAACTCCAGAATATTACGATTGGGAAGGGCTGTATTAATACTTAGGAAAGATCCGAAGACAGAACGTCTCCCTTGCTGCTAATAGCAGAGACAGCAAAGCGCTTAGCGAGGGATCAAACGCTGAGTAGGCTTAACATTGAAATCCGGGAAAGCTGTATCACCAACGTAAGACTGGAATATTTACATTATTTCTAGTAAAGGGACACAAATGGGTCCACAATGTAAAATCGAATGGGTGGTTGATGGAGGATACATGCAAACGGTTCCTATGATTCTCGTTTTAGTTGAATAAAGTCAACCTGCATGCAATTTAAGGTGTGCTGTGATGTCACAATATAAATTGACGTAAGCTCCAGAGTTTTGTAAAGAATTAAATAGCATCGTATAGACCAAGAAGCTATTTAAAATATATATTTAAAAGATGGTCAAAACAATGTTATTCAAAAGTGTCTTATTAAAAAGTACTGCAATCCAAGCAGGCAAGTATCTCTGAAGAAGCTGAAGAGATCCACAGGTTGAAGGACAGCTGTTAGCTGAGACCATACCAAATGAGACCCAGTGTGAAGCATGGTGGTGGAAGCATCATGTTGTGGAGTTAGAAAGGTGGAGCCTAACACAGGACAATCCTAGAAGAAAGTCTATTCTAGTCTGAGAGAGAATTAAGATGGGGGTTCACCTCCCTTCCTTCACCCTTCCAACAGAACAACAACTCTAGAACAACTCTAATACTGCTAAAGTTCCTCCACTGGAGTGGCCCGAAACCAAGTAACACAGAGTGTAGAAATCTCAGAGTCAAAGCCCAGCCCTCAATCTGTGGCAAGACTTTAATTTTTTATTTTTTTTTGTCTCCAGATAATCTGACAGAAATTGAGCTTGAGAGTGGGCAGGAACCATCAGGATCCAGATGTGCGGAGCTGATAGAGGCATTTCCCAGAAGCAGCTTGCAGTTAAAAGTCCAGCCAAAGGTACTGTAGTTCTACCAAGTGCTGACCCAAGGGAGGTAAAATAACTCTTATTTTTTAACTGTTGGGTCATGATTTTTTAAATCGTTGTCCTTTATTATTGTGCAAATCAGATCCCGATATCAATACCACATTGTCACATTACACAACGTAGGAAAGCTCGACAGGAGCTAGTATGTATCTGTTCACATCTGCAGTATTTAGCGTGATGCTCCTCTGATCAACTTCCCAAGACCTTTTTCGGGTCTTCACCAAAGTTGTCCCGATGAAAGACCGAAGCCCTGCAGAGTATATCACGTACTGGACATCCACCCCTCGCCGTCTTGTGATGTCTGAAAGGTTAAAGGTGTAATTTATAAATGCTTGGGCTTGAGTATTAGTGTCACCAGGCAAGACGTGTATTTTAAGAAGGCAGCAAACACAAATCGGCCATGATGTGTGTTCTGTAATCGAACACTTCTACTGGGTTAATAGGAAAAAGTGCCGATCAGCTGGAAGATGAGAGGGAGATGAGAGGGAGATGGGAGGCAGAGAGAGAGAGAGAGAGAGAGAGAGAGAGAGAGAGAGAGAGATCAGATGATATTTGGCTTTGGGCTTTAGGAAGTATCATATGTGACACTTCTGTGAGAGAAGGTTATACTCCGGGTCTGCTTCCATTGCTCACATGGGAAGACAGTTCCCCACACACTAATCCACACACACACACACACACACACACACACACACACACACACACACACACACACACACACACACACACACACATTGATTAAACCATTTGTGTCTATTCAGATGCATTAAAAGCTCCACCCAAACAAACCAGCTCAATAGAGAGTTCATATTTGGTTGTTTCTGTTCCTGATCATTGATTCCAATTGAGCTTAATGCATGAATTACATCAAGTACATTTGGTACCCTTATGGGAAAAACAGCACCATCCAGTTTGTCTCAAATTTGTCCCATGCAGTCTTAAATTCAGCCATCTTCTTGTCTACCAGGAACTTGAGATGAATGTGATCTCCTGCTGTTGGAGCCCATCCTCAGTGTCCTGAGGAGCTTTTCTGCTCAGCGTGGGTGTAAAGAGTGATTATTTGAGATACCACAGACTTTCTATCAACTCGATCAGGTCTGGATATTCTCCTTAAACCTCCCCCCTTCTCTCTACTAAATATTTTCACATCTCCAAACCCTAGAACTTGCTCTTGTGTGTGTGTGTGTGTGTGTGTGTGTGTGTGTGTGTGTGTGTGTGTGTGTGTGTGTGTGTGGAAATCTTGTACCCTTAATTAACTTTAAGCTACGCTCCTTGCACCGTTTCCAGGAACCAGCCTTCATTTGAAAAGTCCACCTGTGTGAAACATGCTTTACATAAAGGTGTCTTTTCTGTAACCATAACTCCGCCCCTCCAGCCTAACCTTAGCTCTTTATACAAATTGCTTCATGCAAATGCGCACACATTTGCAAGCTGGAGAAACCAATTTTGAATTTGAAGAGCGTTGACGTTGTCATAAGTGAAATAAAAGTTTGGTCCAGAGGTTAGATCTCATCACAGACCACCCATGACATCCACCTCTACATCCACACACACACACACACACACACACACACTTTTCTCTCCTGTTCCACCCGGAGCGGACACGATGATTGACGGTTCGAGTGTAAATTATTAAAGGGGTCCTCAGGCGTGTGTGAAGGGCAGACGCCGATCTCTCAGCGCTGCCCAGAGCAGAGGTGGCACCGTCATGAAAAATTGATTTCACCACCCCCACGATGTGCTCCCCATACACTCTCAAAATACACACACACACACACACACACACCCATTATGGTTAAAGAGAGAGTGTGACAGAGTGTGACACTTCTCTCTGTGCTGTCTAATTGACCTCTCAAACCTAACAGCCCATTTAGTTATCAGTGTATTGCACTTAAATGGATGGATTACACTCAGCTCTGCTTCATCCGACAATAAAAACTGATCTCAGATCCGTGCAGATTCAGTTGTGAGAGAGCTTGGAATTGCAGTGTATAATATCACACACATGTGCCGTACATGTGCTTTAGATTTATGCTTTAAATTTTCCCATCGTGAAGCCTTTAGCTCCAACTGCATTTTAGATTTTCAGAAACGAGCCCTTATAAAAGCACAGATTTGTCATGAAATGTAATAATATATAATAATAAAATGTATTATTTATTATTTTCTATTCTACAATGGAATTAAAACTGGTCATGTGATTGGATTGGGTACCTTATCTATATAAATAAAAAAAAAAAGAGGTTTTGTCTGTACATTGGTCAGAACCCTAGGACCCGAAACCATTTTCAGAAAATCTGTATGTCTGTATGTCTGTCCAGCACGCTTTTGTCACAGCATCACGCAACACTGTCTGAACAGAATTTACTGAAACTGTTGTATTACTTAGATCTCTGCCTGAAGTTTAACCTGCACCATCAGTGAAATATAAATGTTAAGTTAGCGATGTTATGAACAGTTATGTGTCAGATTTAATAATCTAATAATAAAGTCAAGACCTTTATAATTATTCTCCCATCATCACTCAACGAAGTTTGGCTCATAATCTGTTAACTACTAATACCCCTATCTACCTAGGTTCCTACACAGTTCCACAGTTCCAAAGTTGCACAGTTCACATAGTCAAACTGCGTAGGTGAGATGGGGGTATAACAGCAGGAATAACATGGGTTATTGGGGGCGGGGCTTGTAGGACGGCTTTCTCACACACACACACACACACACACACACACACATACACACACACTAATGGATTGGGAATGACTGCTGTCTGGCTCACGGATTACATAAATTGTCTGAATAACGGATTACATTTTTGGAAAAGTAACTGAGTACTTGAATGGCCCACCTAAATCAAAAAAGTAATCCGAGTACTCTAACGCGTTACTTTGTAATAATGCGTTACTTTATTAATATTTTATGAATATACTTTATTAATATCTATTGGTGCAGGTGTTTAAAGTAACACGTTACACCCAACACTGGTAAACAAACACCTGCTCCAATAGATATTAATTAGAAAAGTTAGTTCATATTTTCACTTTCGCTGAAATAACAGTGCTGAAGTGGTACAGTATAAGTGAATTTTAACGTACTGGAGTCATTTTAAGACAAAACTTTAAAAAAAAAATCTTTATCCAATCCACTTTTTCAATTTCTCATCTCAGACTACCGAACAGGGAGTGTATTTGTCCGACGACAAAAAAAGTACAACTTAGCATAAACAACGCGTAAGATACTCAGCCTTGCGGAATGTGATTTCTTTGTATTAATAAGTTAGACAGAGAGCTCTGCCATACAGACATACAGACAGACAGACATGTACGTGGGCTTCAACCTGAAATTATAATAATATCACTGATTACATTAAAGCTGTTCGGATTATTTTTAGCTTCAACCTTTTAACTTTTTTCTACAAACTCTTTAACCGTCAACGACACGTACTTACGCTAGCAATTTCTATCGTACGAGCTCACATATGGACTAAAGAATGCGCCATATAAACTGCATTCAAATGTATATAATTATCAATAAGGCAAGTTTTAAATTTTTTAAGCATTAATGGAAGTTAATGCCCAGTTACAGGGCGGAAGTTAAGCAGTAACTTTAGTACGATTTTTGCTAAAACTCAATGATTTCAGACAGGAGGAAATGAAGAGGAAATTATATAAAAGAACAAATGATTTCTCAGATCAAACCACATTCTTGCAGTGCTCCATGGTCCAGCTCTGATGCTCTTTCAGGCACTTTTAGTGTCTGACACGGATCAGCCTGACTCTTCTGCAGCTACTCAGCCCTATGCACAAGCTGTGTTTTCTGACACCCTTCTATCAGACCCAGCATTAACTCTCTCCACAATGCCTGCTACAGTAGCGCTTCCAGGGATTGGAATTGCGTGGGATTGGATCACGCAGGTGACACGTGCATCAATGTAGGTACTAACCAATGCATATTGCAAACACCACACAAGACCTGCAGTTTTGGAGATGTTCTGACCCAGTCATCTAGTAATCACAATTTGACCCTTGTTAAGGTCGCTCAGATTCTTACCTTTGCCCATTTTTCCGCCTTCCAAACACGTCAACTTCAGGATCTGACTGTTCACTTGCTCCCTAATGCTGCCTAATATCCCAAACTTAGACAGGTGCCGCTGCCACTGCAATGAGATAATCAATGTTTATTCATATCACTTGTCAGGAGCATATTTACACATATGGATAAATAGGTGCAAACTGGCAAATATTCGAATAAGTTCTCGTCAGACTTGATTAGCTTATTTACCTCTTGAGGTCTGAGTAATCGCCAACATGTACTGCTTACTTAACATTCACTAATTATATAATGACTTAATGAAATTATTTACGTTTTAAATTATACAGCAGTGTAAAAAAATATTCTCCCTCTCATTCCTTAAAGGCGCAGTTACCGTTTATGGATTTATTCATTTATGAGGCTGGTTAAAGGAAAACCTGTGTTCCTTCATGCAGTACAGATGGGAGACAACTCAAGACTTTGATGTATGTGTATGTGTGTGTATGTGTGTGTGTGTGTGTGTATCAGCGTGTTTAGCTCTAAACAGCCACTGCACACCCATGGAGTCATTTATCCACATACCATAAAACCCTAATGCATGTGTTTCACATAGTGTGAACATGTGCATGTATGTGTGTCCTTGGGGATTTCTATTGCATTTAGGGTGTGTGTGTGTGTGTGTGAGTGTTTACGCATGTCTGTACACTGTGTCTGTGCATGCATGTGCATGAGTGCATACATGGGCGGTGCACAGCGAGGCACTTGATGTGCAGCACATGTGGGATTGCACCGAGAACCTTCAGGTCAGACATGTTTAAAAAATTACACAGTTCATTTAGTAACAGAGGAGGAAGTGAGCCCCAGGGGTGTACACACACCAACACACACACACACACACACGCACACACAAATTTGTGTGTTTTTAAAGCTGCTCTATATCTTACACTGACCAATTTAGATATATCTAGCGTACAGTGTCCTGGAGGTTTTTATTAGTTTATTTATTTATTTATTACTTGATTCGATCTCAAAAAACCCTTTAAAGATAAATTTCAAGGTAGGCACATATTTATGATATTAAATTACAGCTTCTGCTTATATATATGAAACCCATATGTACCATGACGCATGATTTTAACTATATTTTACTACTGTTTGTATCCTAAGCTCAGAAAGTTTGCTCATGTTACGCGGTAAACATCACCGACACAGCAAAATTACATGTAACGGCAACGCCGGGAGTTCGTAGAACTCACTTGAAACTCCAGAAACCACTATTTGAACAAGCAAATTGAAACTAATCAAGCTGAAGGCTTTTCAGAAAGACTTATGTAAATGTCATGTTTCGAAACTTTAATTAAATTGCTTTGATAATGCAAACCATCAAAGGATTTTTAAAAAATGGCACAATTAGCAACAGATAAAATGGCTTGCTAGTATGCTAGCCTTTCTGTTTGTTACTGCTTAGGTTGTTAGTTATCTACACAGGAATACAATGAATTTAGATTAGCAAACTAGCGTTAGTAGCAGTGGCGGCCGGTCAATACGGGGCGCAGGGGCGCCGCCCCCCTTAAAGTTAGGCAGAGAAGAATGTTACTTTAACATGTAATTATTTAACATAATAATTATTTATTTTAATAATGAAATAAAGTCATTTAGTCACAATATTTTGCAGTATTTCTTAGTATAATTTATTTACAAAAAAAAAACAAACTCTAAACCGTATTACGTACATTTGTGTTCGTGTACGCGCGGCGCCGGACAAACAAGTGTCTATGCAGTCACGTAAATTTTTGAAAAGCATGTGACCTGAGGCTGAGCTCTAATTGGAGCAAAATTTCTTTTCAAATAGAGCCACTGGCCTGTGTTTATGCAGCTTTTGTTTGTTTTTGTGCATTTGTGTGTTTTTCATTACTGACAATAAACCCACTTTAAACTTCAATTTACTGTTTTAAAGTACATTTATTGCATGATTTATTTCATACTAGCAGTAATGATGTTTAATCACCCGATAAATGACTATTTACAGGCGATTATTAAAAGTTTAATTTTAATTTTGTTTGCGCCCGCCGCCACTGGTTAGTAGCCGTCGTTGATGGTTAAAGAGTTAAAAGGTTAAAGCTAAAAATAATCTGATGAGCTTTAACCTAATCAAGTGATATTATTATTATTTCGGGTTGAAGCCCACGTACATGTCTGTCTGTCTTTCTGAATGGAGGAATAACTTATTAAAACAAAACAAAAATTATTTTGTAAAGTTGAGTATCTTACGCTAAGTTGGACTTCTTTCGTCCTTAGTCAAATACACTAATCGGAGAGTGAATCACAGACAAGAAATCTAAACATTTTATATTTATATTATATATTTTTATTTTAAGCATGGACATATAATCTATATAAAGATAAAAGAAAGGCTTTGACTGAAGAACGACTGTCTGGGGAGAATGTAATGAAACTTTTGCAGTCTGAAGTTTAACCTGCACCATAAGTGAAATCAAAATGTTGAGTAAAAGCGATGAACAGTTATGTGGCGGATTTAATGCGCTAATTTATGGCGGATTTAATGCGCTACTTGCTCAATGATCACCAATAGATATTAATTAGAAAAGATAAAGTGAATATTTTTACTGGGATTAGTTCATATTTTCACTTTGGCTGAAATAACAGCGCTGACGTGGTATAAGTGAATTTTATCACGCCGGAGTCGTTTTAAGACAAAACTTCATCTTTATCTGATCGACTTTTTCCATTTCTCATCTGTGATTCTCTCTCCGATTACCGAACAGGGAGTGAATTTGTCTGACCACCAAAGAAGTACAACTTAAAGATGAAGTTTTGTCTTAAAACGACTCCAGCGCATTTAAATTCACTTATACCACTTCAGCGCTGTTATTTTGATTTTGATAAACTTCAGACAGATATCGAAGTACTGCAAAAGTTTCATTACATTCTCCCCAGACAGTCTTTCTTCAGTCAAAGCCTTTCTTATCTTTTTATATAGATATAGATTTTATATAGATGTCCATGGTTAAACTAAAAAAAATAAATATATATATATATATATATATATATATATATATATATATATATATTAAGATTGATAAATTTCAAGGTTCCTGCGAACAAACTAGCAAGATGCAAGGTGAGGTTGCTAGCATGCTAGTCTTTCTATTTGTTATTGTCTTAGCTATGTCTCTTCATTAATAAAATGAATACCCTACATTTTTTATTTAAAATGTATTATATATCTGGTTTTAGTTTAGTTTTCATATTTACCTGAGATAGAAAACTAAGGGTTTTATGCTAGGTTTCTAGGCTAGTTTATATGCTAGTTAAGCTATTTAAAGTGCATAGCAAGTTTTTCCACATGCAATTATCCAGTGCATATTATCAGGTTTTTTTTTTTTTTTAACAGAGTTTAGTCACAGTAACTGTTTAAATTAAATAAGTTGCTGTAATAGAATATAATAAAATTACACAGTATGAGGTAATTCTGAGGTAACTGTTCCTGTAAGTGAATTTGTGGGAAGCCAAATGCTAATCTTCACATATACAGTAATAACAAGGTCAACATGTCTATGGTGAAGATTTAAAGTGTGTCAATACACTAAAAGGTTGCAAAATCGATCGCGTTTGAGGACGAGGGATCTCAAAGTTGTCATCTGCGACACCTCCGGCCCGTCGAAGGTGTCGACAAACTTGAAATTACCTCAGAAAATCCTTCGAAAATGTCAGTTATGAAGACAAAAACACAACTCAGACATTCCTGTCTAAACCCCGAGCTACCTCACAGGTGTGTGTTTCACCAGAACGGGACACCTGGAAGTCAGGGTCAAAGGTCAACTCGGGGCTCAATAGCAGTGCTCGGTTTAGCTTGTCAGAGCTGAACGGATGAGGCAGGAAAGGAGTTGATGCTTCTCAAAACATGCCACGGAGGGGAGAAAAAAAAAAAAAACGAATGAAGGATTAGACAGCAGTGTACGTGTCACGGCCTTTCAGTAAGACAAGACACTCACTCACCACAGCGCACACACACACACACACGTCACAACACAACAGCTTGATGGATCTTGTGCATCTGCTGGAAAAGACGACTCGCGGACAGCAGGGAGAGAAAAAAATAATAAAAAGGCATGCTGGTGTTTGTTTGTTTGTTTTAGAGTGGTGTAAGGTGTAAACAAAGACCGCACCTGGGCCGCTCTGTCGTCTTTTCGTGTCTAACGCGTGGCTCACGTGTTAGAAGCTCAAATACAGCCGGGGGGGGTGGTTGGGGGGGCAGCTGGTATAAGTGTGCTAGTCGGGTTAAACCTTCTCGTGTATCAAACATGAAGAGACATCGGGATAAGATTTCGTCTTTGGTTTATCTGTGTCAGATTATTTGCTGTAAATGTCTTAAAGAGATTTTACACCTAGACCGTTCATTAGATCGAGCCTGAATCAGAGTGAAACTGATTCTTTTGGTATGGAAATCACACAAACAGAGAAAAAACATACAATAAATGACTGAATAATTACTTTATTACTATTATATTTTGGTATTCAGAAGAATCATGGTATAAACCCAGTTGTAGGTGTTTCCACTTTAAAATAACAGGCTGTTCAAGGCAAACCGGGACGTTTAATCGTGCAGAATAACAGAACACAGTTATGAGGTTAAAACCTCCCTTTATTTCTCTATATACTGTAATGGTATATAATCCCTTGCTACACTAATGCACTTATCCCATCGTTCCACATCAAGATGTAAAGCCATGATCAGACTGCATGCTTCATGACTGAAACGTTGGCCTCCCAGGATCTCCTTTCATGGCCCAAACATGTGGAAATGGCTTGGAGCCAGGTCAGGACTGTGTACAGTTCCCACAGACAAATGCGTCTCCTCCGCAGATTGGAGATGTCGATTTTTAAGGATCAGGCGTGAGGTTCCACATCCACTCCGCGAAATGTTCACTGGAAAGACTGCAGTGGGCTCCGAGCCACCTCGGCCAGGATCGTCATTCACGGACATATGCTCTTCTTTTAAATGTTTGCACCGTTCACATGTTTTACTGCAGCTAAGAGTCTCATCACCATACTGTGCTTAAAGTCTTCTGTAAATGTCAATCGCCTTCATTGACCAGAAAGTTCATCACAAGTCCCGGTTTGACTTGAACACCCTTTGTAAAACCACAAATCCAGCTCTGCGTTTATGATGTGTGGTCATCTGTGCTTACCTTTTTTGCCTCCTATCTAATATCACAATTGCGATAATAATAATAATAATAATAATAATAATAATAATAATAATAATAATAATAATAATGTGATTTATGTGAATAATGTTTTACTAGTTGAATCCACTCTTTTTATTTAAACTAAATAATAAGAAGGATCATCTGTAAGAATTTGCAGCTCTTGTCTTAACAAGACTTAAGTGGGTGGATGACTTTAGAGGAAAAAAAAAAATGAAGCGAGAGCGAGAGTTTCTGCCTCGGCACACAGATGGCTGCTGATTGCTTTTCTCCGCAAGCGTTACAGATAATCACTTCGTCAAGAGGTCACAGTTGGGAGAGAAATGAGGAATAATGGCTAATGATGGCTGATTGCCCATCTGCTGGCCGCGTTTCTGCACAGCTGGGGAGCGCGGTGAATAACACCACTGTCTCACGCAGACCGGAAACCCAGCATTATTTGCCATTTTTTCAAATTAGCATAATGTATACAGCTGTTAGTTGGTGCTTTTTTTTTTTTTTTTTTTTTTTTTTTTGCTAACTGCCTTTGTCTTATTGATGTACAAGCTCAGAGTTCAATTAACTCCTTGCCCATGTAGTAATTACAGTGCACCACTCATTTGGAAACACTTTATGCCTATTAGACATTACAGAACTTCGCTCATAGCTGCAGCGCTCACACATTTATCACTCGCAGGCTCTTGGACACTCCATGAGTGCTGTTTAACGTGGAAGATTTCCAAAATGGGGCCTGGTCGGCTCTTACACCCTTTTGTATAGAAATAAGAGAGATTTTTTTGTTGAGACAAGCTATTAGAGGATCTTCTGTCCATTTTCATGCTCCAAACCCTCCACTGGTGTCATTGCATTATTTTATTTCTAACACTTTTTCACTCGTTTTTTAATTAATGTGTTTTAATCAGAGCCACAGTGTGTGCATGTACCATTAATTGCCTACATTTGTCAACATCAACTGGATGAATATAATTTTTTTTAAATACGCCAAACAATTAATCCCTAGCCCAGTACACGCTGTGATTCTTTGGAGTGACTTTGGCATTAGAGGAAAATCTTACAGCCTAATTTGTGGATTTGTTTCATGCTGGTTTGATATAGAGACCTACAAATAAACTACAGTCAATCATTTATGTGAGACAGACGTATTAATATAACTATTTATTTTTTCAATTTGTTAAACAAAAATCTCATTTACAAAAAAATAAATAAATAAATAAATAAATGCCTTCACTCTTTTGGATTTACTCAGTAAACAGTAGCACCAAAATCAGATTTAAAGTTCTAACCTTTAATTAATTTGAAGCAATCCATAGAGATGCTTATTTTGGTTAAAGCTTTAATCCTTTTTAATACACTTTTAAATAGTTTTCCGTGCAAATAGGTTCAAAAGGGTGTTTGAAAGTAATTGTTTGCCTGTCGAACTTTATGATGCGTTGTATGTATTTCTACGAATGTATTCATTTCTATTTATGTGGTTTTAGCTATTTACTATTACTATACTGGTTTTACTTATGGCCGTTCCCACACTCTAAATCTTTACAGATTTTTGGTTGTCCGACTTGTTGTGATTTCACATTTCACATTCTAATAACCTACGAATTGATATGCATTAGCCACCTTTAAGTTAAGATGTACTTAAAGGTCACCTACTACTATGATCCATGCCAAACTCATGCTGAATTGTCGAGAACCGTCTAAGAACTGTTAAGATTGGCCTACTAACTGTTACTACTACACTTCACATTTTGCTATTAGTTGTCAAGAACTGCTGTGAACTCTTTCTCACCTGATAACTGTGGCCTGAATACCTGTCTTTTGGATAGCTGTGACTAACTATGACCTTGGATTTAGTATCTAGATGCGCAAACTCTTTAATAGTTTGGATTTGGATTTGATTTAGATTTGATTTAGCCATTGTATATAGATTTTAGTATCTAGTAAACTTTAGAAGGAAGCCACTATCACCACCCTTGACTACAAAATAATTTTTTTTTTCATTATTTGCATTTGAGGTGGTAAGCTGTTGCAGTTCCTCTACAATCCTACAGGTGGTGCACTCTAAACTATTCGCACATTGGCAGGCAGCGCAGCGTCCTCTGTATTGAAGCAAATTATTCCCTAAGTTTGTTTAGAATTGTTACAAAATCTAAAACAAACATTCATATCGAATCGGGAAATTTATTAAATTGCAATACAAATCAAATTGGCACCTATTAATCGTGATAATATAATATCGTCCCTGATGACTCCCGTCCCTGCTAAAAAAAAAAAGGAGTTCTGCATAATCAAAGTATATATTTACAATCCACTTTTCAAATAACTTTAGAAAAGGTGCGATAGTTTGTTTTTTCATTCTGTGGCTACTTATTAAAACCTTTAGCAGTGATGAAATTTATTTGGCCAGATCATGATGTTCACCGTACTGAACTTTCACACACTTCCTTATAATGTCCCTTTGGTTTTCTACAATCTCAAGCTTGTACCAATTTGGGATCAAACACAGGAACGTGGAAGAGATGCCTCCTACCCCAAACCCAATATTAAACCAGGTAACACCTCAATGCGAACGAGAACGAAGGAATTGAATCTTAAGATACATCCATGGAGACATGTCTTGAAGTCAATCTGTAAAATCGATCACAAGTCATGATTGAAAGGTAAAAATGGCTGATCGATAAAACAGCCTGAAGCTTCGTCCTATACGACCCTGAACAACTTCCAGCGTTCACATCCGTCCTGGAGCTTTACTTTTACTATCCAAACAACAGCCACAGGAAAGAAACTATATATAAAAGTAACTATCTATGACTGAGTCATTTTTAATATTTATTGTACATGTGAGCTTGGTTTAATCTGAGGGATGCTATACCGGAGACGCCTGATGGATCGGACAGAGAAGAACATCGCTAGCGTTGGTTCTGTTTGTAAAACTGTAGCTACCTCTTTCTAAAAGACAACGATGCAAATACATCTATTACATGTATTGGTGCAGCAGAATGTATAGCAGTGACGGCTTTTACCTTTAACCGCCCTCATGAATACATTTCCAACACAGAACCAGAAAAACATTACTCAGTATTGTCTGATGGCAGACGATCGCTCGTCTGATCGTTCGGGCAGATCTGCATGACATCAAAGTGCTTTAATTTACAACAAGTATTTCAGATTTCTCATGGAAATGACGATTTTGCATGTCAACAATCTGTCCAGCAGATAAATACCCTTCACCTCTGTTTGTCGAGGTCAGAAAATTTATTGAGGTGGTGGTGAAAATATATGATGTTTGGAAGTTGTTCTTCTTGAATGAAACCGAGCAAGAAACCTTCTCTGGAAAGCAGCAACTAAGGCAGATCATTAAAAAATAAGAATGACTGAAGCAGCTCACCTGGAGCAAACAACTAATGCACATCATGGAAAAAAGGAAGATGAAAGAACCTCAGGAAGGTAGCTCATCTGGAAGGAACTATTTGAGGCAGCTTCTTTAGAAGCAACCAAATGAAGCAGATTATTCATAAAATACAAAGAAAGTGTCGGATCTTTGCGAAGAAATGCAGTGCGACGTCTCATCTGGCAGGACCTAACTGAGGCAGTTCCTCTCCAAGGAACCAACTGAGGCAGATATACAAAATGGTAGCAGATTTTTGGGAAGAAATACACATTGAGGCAGCTAAACTGTCATGAACTAATTGAGGCAGGTCCTCTAGAAGGAACCAACCATGGCAGGATGTTCATAAAATAGTAGATAGTCTTAGATTTTTGGAAACAAAGAACTATTTGAGGCAGCTTCTTCAGAAGGAACCAACTTAAAGCAGATTGTTCATAAAATACAAGAAATAAGGAATATTGGGGGAAGAAAAACACAGCGAGGCATTCTACTTTGAGGCAGCTCCTCTCTTTTATTAAATTTAAGAAATTTTAAGAAAGTGGCAGATCTTTGGGAAGGACTACAGTTAGGCAACACATCTAGAAGGACCAAATTGAGTCAGAACATTTAGAAGGAACCCCATGAGGCAGATCTTTGGATACCAGCTGAGCCTTTAGAAGGAACCCACTGAGGCAGTTGCAGTTTGGAAACCAACTGAGCCTTTAGAAGGAACCCACTGAGGCAGATCTTTGGAAACCAACTGAGCCTTTAGAAGGAACCCACTGAGGCAGATCTTTGGAAATCAACTGAGCCTTTAGAAGGAACCCACTGAGGCAAATTTTTCAAGAAATTCAAGAAAGAAGCAGATCTTTGGGAAGGCCTACAGTCATTCAGGACATCTGGAAGGACCTAACTGAAGCAGAACCTTTAGAAGGAACCAAATGAGGCAGGCTATTCATAAAAAGGAAGTGTTTGGGAAGCAACACATTGAGGCATCTTAGCGGACACAAATGAATTGTTCAAAAATTTTTGGGAAGGTCTACGGTCAGGCAGCACAGCTGAAGGAACCTGCTACAGTGGGAAGTTACAGTGGGAGGTAGCTTCTCTGAATTTGAAAAGAACACTGACTCACGATAGCACCTCTACCAAGAAAAACAAACAAGTTTTTAGAAAAGACCATCAGACAGATGGAGCTTTTTTTAATTAAAGTGATTTCAGATGAAAATGAGTCAGATCCAGCTTTCCTGTAAAAAAAAAAAGTCTCTAAAAAAAGTGAGCCAGTTCTCTGGAAAGAACAAAACGAGCTGACTTTTCTAGAAAGAAATGCGAGAAATGGGGCGCCACAGCAAGGGGGCGCATCTCTTTTTAAGGGCTTCATCATGACAGATAGCCATTTGGCATAATGATATACCTCTTCAAATTACACTGCAGGTCTTTTATTTTATTTTATGTGCAACCAAAGTAGAATATCTGTTGCAGCACATAATAAAGATCCAAGAAAAACACAACAAGAACAACCTTCATGAAGTGAAAATGTGTTTCATTATATCTTACGCGACAAGGTGAGGAACAAGACCTTTTTATTATCCGCTGGCAGGGCTACTCTTAAAGGAAACACAAGATGTTTTATTTTTCTTTGGTTTTTCATTCCTCTAAAAAACATTCCAGCGCTTAATGAAAAGGTAAAAAAAAAAAAAAGTCCCCAGTCCTAATTAGCAGTGTGGAGCGCCCTAGCTCCAACGATAACCAAACAAAAACCATTCAGCTATCGGTACAAATTGTTTTGTCCTGCAACCAAAGCAGTGGCCGCTATTGAAGCTATTCAAGCAGGTGCTGTGTGAACGGAACGGTTAATTATGAGCTTGGGGATAATGGGCCTTTCAGAATGCTATCAGGCTTTGAAGGAAGGGTTTTCTGGGAAATCTTTGCTCAGTTCCCCCATAATTCAGCGTACACAGGAGGGCCCCTGGCCTGTGTCAAAAGCTCCCAGCTGGGCTCCGGAGCTGCACTGAGGAGCTGAGAGGACGACTGGAGAGAAGCTGAATGGCTTTGCTGAGAGGGGGTCTGAACTTTTGTTGCCGCTCAATTGAAGTTTCAAAGAAGGGACGGGGAGGTTCGGGCTGAATTGAGATGCATAGCCACGAATGCCTGGACTGAGAAAAAAAAAAGAGCTGCTCATTATCTCAAAGCGCTAATTAGCAAACGGTTGCATGGAGCTCTTTCTTAAACTAGGGAGAGTTTTAGTGTTTGTTTTTTTTTTTTTGCACACTGTATGTCCTGATGACATTACCATTTGAGAGCAACCTATAAAAATGTACATAAAGTTTAACATCCAGTTCCCACACTTCAACCACATTCTCTCTCCCTCTCTCTCTCTCTCTCTCTCTCTCCCTCTCTCTCTCTCTCTCTCTCTCGCTCTCTCTCTCTCTCTCTCTCGCTCTCTCTCTCTCTCTCTCTCGCTCTCTCTCCCTCTCTCTCCAGGTCCACCACCAGATCCAAGTGTGATCAAGGTGGCAGCCATTATCCCATTATCCACAGTGAGAACCTGGAGGCAGAGGCCCAGCTGCAACCGTGACGACTAAAACCTCCTCCTGTTTAGAAATGAAGTTAAGCACAGCGAGTTATTTAAGCACCTGTTATCAACTTGTATCTGTTCTACAAGTTTCATGTACAAGACTTTACACGTACTGTGCATCTGTAAGTGTAGCGGTGAATAATAATAATAATAATAATAATAATAATAATCATGGCCTGCAAATGTCATGATACAGGTGGAATAAAAATTTTTTCAGTTTATGAAAACAACAAAAAAATTAAAAAGACGATAATTTTGCTTAATAAAGAGAAAAAGAAGAAAACCTGAAAAAGAAATGGAATTAAAGAAAAGTAGAAAAAGAAAGGAAGAATTAGAAGGAAAAAAAACAAAGGGAAGAACATGCAGAAAATTAGAGAAATGCAGCAGAAGAGATGGCAAGACATAAGAATTAGTAATATGGAGTAGGGAAGAGAAAAACAATGAAAGAAGAAAAGCTGAGGCAAAAAAGTAAGAGAAGAGGAGAAGAAAGAAAGAAAGAAAGAAAGAAAGAAAGAAAGAACATTCCTACACTTTATTAAGGGACCAGATGTACATCTCTCTCTTTCTCCGTCTCCTGAATAGCCCTTTAGTGAGTGGAGGGAGGGCTTCTATCCCCCTGAACCCCGCGGTGCGTTCCTCACTAACCCGTGGCCGTGATCCAGTAGGGAGGACGGAGCTGTGTTTAATCGTTCATAATAGAAATTAGCATGGTGTAATGAACTCGCTATGAAAGTCCATTATTTGCATGCTTCAAAGACGACGGCGGACTTGCTAGCTGGAATGTTTTTCCCGGCCTAAGCCAAACTGCGGTAGGAAAGCATTCGCTGCTCATCGTGTGCGAACAAACATTTGGTTTTTTACGACTGAAATATGCCTAGCTTTAGTAAGAATGATTTGTATAATCCAGGTGCGTCGCTATTAAATCAATAATTTTTATTATTAAATGTATGCGGGTCCGTAAGGCGTTCTGTCTCCTTCGTTGGAATGTGTTTAACAGTGTGTCCTGTGATGCCTTGACCTCGTTCACCTTGTAACGGCCCACCTCCAAGACACGCAGCGTGCCTCCAGCGTGCTTCCTGTCCTGCCGTGCCTGACCTGAGACCTGGTGGAGCGTTCAAATCTAGTCACGAGACACACCTAGAGTATATTTATATGTACATCTTGGATAAAATCTGAGACATCATCTTGGCATCCTTCTATTTGGCCCTGGTCCGTAGAATAGGGGAGAAGAGAATTGATTTGGTGAAGTCGGCAAAAGAACCCTACCACCAATGTGGGGCCAAAGATTGGCTGTAGAGCACTTTTGCATACACATACCCTACAATTCCGGGATACACTCGGCTTAGGAACATTTTTCCTCCATGATCTACCAATGAGTGGACATGTGGACATGGGGCTAGCATGCGGCGCTTTCACTGCTGCATCCCAAGTTCAGATCCTGGTCAGGAAACCAACCCCAGCTGAGGGGTTACACGAGTCAGTGCACTCCCAGTTCCGGTCCCAAGCTGGATAAACTGGGGATGGTTGCATCAGGCAGGGCATCAAGGGCATGTACAGTGGACGCTATGTATGATGGGTGTATCACTTCAGGCACTTATCTTCTTACCATGACTCACACATCGCTCTGGAATAGACTCAATCTGGACTCGTCAGACCACATGACCTTCTTCCATTGCTCCAAAATCCAATCTTGATGCTCTCTAGAAACTTTTAATTTTTTTTTTTTCCTGATGAGTCTCACTAACAAGTGGCTTGCTTAAGGCCATACGACTGTTTAGTCCCAATCCTGGGTTCTTGTCACATTGAGTGTATAGGGGATTGCTCTTATTTTCACTTATATTTTCAAATATAGCTCCACTGTCTACTGACAGATTTCTACTGTCAGTGTTTCCCCTTCTTTTATCATGCATCTTTACTAAGAATTTACAGTAAGTGATCTCCATTCATGATTTTTTTTTTTTCACCGACCATATTTCTTACACAAAGTTGAGGGTTCAGCACTATCCTTACAGGTTTTCATAGTGTGTTGAAAAGTTGTTAACCCAATTCCAGTCACTTCAAATCTCCTTCATTGATTTCGTTACTTGATGCAGGCGAAGAATTTGACCCTTCTGAAGCTGCGTCTTTTTTTTCCTCTTTTTTTTTTTTTGCCTGAGCAATGTACTGTATATACTGTACCTGGCCTCTAATGGTCAACATTTGGCCTCCATGGTCCCTAGTTGGACTACAGAGGTTCCTAGATGAATGGATGGAGTGTACATATGGTGATTTGCTGTAACTGCCTAACTTAGGTTTAACAGGCAAAAAGGCTTGTGTACAAGGTTTTTTAAAACAACACTGCCAATATTTAACCAGGGCTGGCAAAAGACCACTTTTCATATCAATCATAACATTGTTAAAGAAACAGGTCCATAAATTTTAAGGCCGATGTTGGGAAAAAAACTATTTTGATAATGACCCTACTCGTTTTTTGGACAATGCTGGCAAAAATAAAACATTTTCATCACCACCCCAGCAGACTGGGCAAATATTTGCACTGCCAGCTCTGGCAAAGATGGACTTTTTATAGCAACCCTACGAATTTTAGGCCAATAGTGGCGCTCTATGGACTACCAGTCAAACTTCTGGACACATCTTCTAATTCCATGGTCTTTCCTGATTTTTATTTCTTTCTACATTGTAAAACAACGCTGATGGTGTTTAAAATATGTAATAATCTCCTCTGATATTCAGTTATTCAGATAGTGAGATGTGTCTGCTTCTTATGCTCTGTAAAGTCTTTATAAGGCCTCTAATCTGTGCTGCTGGTTGTTAATTGGTGATTTCTGAGGCTGGTGACTCTAAATGAACTTGTCCTCTGCAGCAGAGGTACGTTTTGCTCTTGCTTTTCTGGGAAGGTCTTCATGAGAGACAGTTTCATCATCGTTCATGGGTTTTGCAAATGCACTTGACACAATACTGTTCTTGCAAGAACTGTTCCAGAACAGCTGACCTATGTCTTAAAATAACAACTGATTGTTGATGGTGGAGGTGTTTCTTAATTATGTAATGCCATACAGTACAGACCAAAAGTTTGGACACCCCTTCTCATTCAAAGAGTTTTCTTTATCGTGTTCTTTATTGTGTTCTTTAGCCCAAACGCGTCTCTTCTGCTTGTTGCCTGTCCTTAGCAGTGGTTTCCTAGCAGATCTTCTACCATGAAGGCCTGATTCACACAGTCTCCTCTTAACAGTTGTTCTAGAGACGTGTCTGCTGCTAGAACTCTGTGTGCCATTGACCTGCTCTCTGATCTGAGCTGCTGTTAACCTGCGATTTCTGAGGCTGGTGACTCGGATGAACTTATCCTCCGCAGCAGAGGCGACTCTCGGTCTTCCTTTCCTGGGCCGGTCCGCATGTCAGCCAGTTTCTTTGTAGGGCTTGATGATGGTTTTTGTGACTGCACTCGGGGACACTTTCAAAGTTTTCCCAATTTTTCCGACTGACTGACCTTCATTTCTTAAAGTAATGATGGCCGCTCGTTTTTTTTTTCTTCACTTAGCTGCTTTTTTCTTGCCATAATACAAATTCAACCTCTTTGAATGAGAAGGTGGGTCCAAACTTTTGGTCTGTACTGTATGTGTTATTTCATAGTTTTGTATAATGTAGAAAATATACCAAGAGGTAAACGGTTTAATAAGAGGTGACAATACAAGCTCAATGGCTGCCATATTTGGCCAACCTTCTCCGAACAACTTAACGTTGACTCGATGGTAAACAACAACCGTACTGCACTAACATGGTGTCTGATGATGATGACGATGATTTCCGAGATGGGCTTCAGGAGCAGCGTATGGTTGGCGGTTTATTATTATCACCTTATCTTTATTGTCAGCTTGTGATCTGTGGCTAGAAATACAGTATGGAAAACAGTCTTGCCAACAGGGCAGGGGTATTTATTGTGCGAGAGCAAGAGCGGGAGCGAGAGAGTCCTTGGCGCAGGTCCATCCAGCCTAAAAAAAACTTTGAACAAAGAATGCTCCCAAACAAAAGCAGTCGCACCTCGAGTGCCACGCTGCATACAAGCCACCTTTCATGACTCGGCTGCTCCCAGCATTCCTCGCTCTGAGCTGAACAAACAGTTCTGGGCCACTGCTTCTTTTAGCACATGTTCTATAGCGCTGTCAGAGAAAAGTAAACTTTTATTGGTCCTTCATTGAGGCAAAAAGAAAAAGAAAAAAAAAAAAGTAGGACCTGTCGCCCGTAGCCAGCTTTGTGTGCTGATACATTTTTCTTCAGAAACAAATGAAAACAAGGTATTCACACGGAGAAAACACACGCTGGCTTGACGATGCATGCCCTCTGACAGACACTGGGCTATGAGGAAGCGTAACTGACAAATAGACAGGTTCTTCAGCAGCGCAGCCGGGGTGAAGGAAGCCTTCTTTCAACATGACGGAAAAGAAAAGAAAATAACGATAGAGCTTGGCAGAAGCGAGCGAGATTCATTCGCCTTATTAAACAAACAATGGGAAGAAATGTAAATGTTAGTGCGCGCCACACAATAAAGAATCCCTGTCCGCTTGTTTGGACACCTGCGCGGGCGTTTTGTGTGTGGGTGAAAAAGAAAAAAGCACCGCTCGAGTCGCACGGTTGACCTCGAATTCTAAGTGGCCTTAGTTTCACATCCCTCGTTTCAGAGGTGCGTCGGAATGCCGCTTCAATTAATACACTGCATTTAAAAAAGAAAAGCTTTTATCTTTCCTGATTGCTCAGATAGGATGCTGTGTATATCTTCTCCATCGTGCCCCATCATTTTTCATTTTGAACAAGCGGGAATGTACAAAAGAAAAACCTTTGTGTAGCAGTAATGCAGAGGTTAAAACTGGTCTAGTAGTTAAAATTTAGGCGTGATATCGAATTGATGCAGACATGACAAGAACTAACGAATAAATACTTTGGGACTTGGCAGAATGAGTCGGAATTCTTTCTGGGGCAAATGGGATTGGTTTCCTTGCAAATGTCAGTCTACTCCTACACAGAAATTCCGTCAGGAGCACAGAGATTGATCAGATTTACTTTGGACGTCAGACTATCTTTTGGATCACGCAGGGGTGTCTGAATACTTTTGGAGCTGGATGGGATTGTTCTGGTTAGGTTTGAACCAAATTCCTTCGGGACAGTCTGGAAATTTTCCAGAATTCTTTGGGGCGCGGACGAGCTTTTCAATGGGCGCTGGCAGGGTTGGTCGAAATTCCTTTGGAAGTGAGCCGGATTGGTCAGATTATCCTAGAGACAGGGTGAAATTGGCGGAAATGATTTCAGAAATGAGCGAGATTGGTCAGAATCCTTTCCGGAGCGGGTAAGATTGGTAAAAGGGATATAATAAAACGGCTACCGCTATGTTTTGTTTAGCAGAATTTCAGAAGACACAATTGTGATAGTAGTTTAAATTTAGTCTTAATATTGTATTCATGTAGAGGTGGGACAGGAAAGAACAAATGGGACTTTTGGGGCAGAATTGGTCAGAATTCCTTCTAAACAAGACGAATTGGTTGCAATTCTTTCAGGAACATGGGAAATGGGGAATGGGTCGGATTTCCTTCAAAAGCACCTGGGATTGGTCAGATTTACTTTGGGATTATGCAGAAGCAAGGATTGGTCAGAATTTTATGCTTGAACAGAATTCCTTCGGGACTGGGTGGAACTTTTCCAGAATTCTTCAAGAGCTCGTGGTCAAAAACTTTTAAAGATGTAGGCAGGATTGTTCGGATTGTTTTAAAGTTTGGGTGGAATCAGAGAGATTTGATGGTTTTGGGAGTGAGAACGAGATCGGTCGGGAGACTTTGATTGCTTGGAATTCCTTTAGGAGCAGACAGGATGGTCGGAATTTCTTTGCAATGGGCAGGACTGTCCGGGATGTCTTCTAGATTTGTTTGCGAATCAGCGACATTGGTTATATTTTCGTTCATGATTGATCAGAATTCCTTGGGGAGCAGGTGGGATTGGCTAGAATTCCACCTTGATAAGGCAGCCTTTATCAAATTTCTCTACAGAGTAGGTGGAATCGGTCGGAATGATTTCGGGGGGGGTGGGCGGGATCAGACAGAATTCCTTTAGGATCACGTGAGATTGATCAGACTTCCACCAGGAATGGGCGGGATTGGTCAGAATGTTTTCAGGAGCCGTAGGGATTGGATAGAATTTCTTCAGCAGCAGCTGGGAGTGGAATTAAAAATATTTTTTTAAATAAAACAGTCCTCCCATACACATCTATTGTGCTTCAGGAAGACACATGATGTGAAAGATGTCTGTACGAATGTGGCGTATGGATCATATGGATCGTATGGATCATGCTCTTCAGCTGCAACTCTGTTTCTTATTAGGCGAGGCATTTCCACACTGCCGGCCATCCTGCGCGAGCTCTGTGAGCCCACCCGATTTCACGCCTCCCCTGATTTACTGGTGATGAATAACTCGAACAGATGGCCTGGTTATCTTTTAAGAATCTGGCACGGTGAACATCACAAACACATATGCACAACCCATTCTCTGTAGAAAAGCTGGAATAAACGTGTGGTCAGGGGCTGCGTCTCTCTCTCTCTCTCTCTCTCTCTCTCTCTCTCTCTGTGGTGCATCTAATGTCTTTACGCTTTGCACCTTTAGTCCAACCGCATGCTGAAGTCACTTTCATCTCCTTCCAGCGGTACGTGAACAGGGCTGGAAACATTCAAGCGCATAAACACACAAAGAATGAGAGCGAGAGAGCGAATGTGTGTGAGAGAGAAAAAAAGAAGCAGACAAAGAAATACAATCAATCATATGTTGCTTTCATTAGGTCGTGACTAGCATACTCACACAGTTCTTATTATTCGGACCTGACCGAGCCAAACGCGGCCCATGTGTTCCCCGGGCACTGGTTACTGAAAGACTGGTTTGGAGGAGGTGGAGACTTTAAATGAGTTTGCAAACAATAACGTAAAGATAAATCCGATTCTGTCAGATGAAAGCGAACGAAACTGCATTCATGTCATCTCCAGATCTAAATACACATTTTAAAAATAAAAAACGTGAACCGAATGGATGTTTCGAAACATTTCTGTGCGAGTACAAAGCGCACGTCGGAGACGTAAACGCTTTGGCATCAATTAAAGCCGTGGCTACAATAAAGCCCGAGTTTCATTATCTTTTTAATGCTTTAGTGTTTTGGATTAGCGGTTTTACCACATAATTAGATGTTAGTCACGGCGAGGAAACCGTAAAGCTGCAGCACGGCCAGAGCTGGGTTTACTAACAGACAGCAGAGTAAACACTCGCGTTCCACCGTTAAATAAAGACAGGAGGTTAATTTAGTCACAGAGTGATGATTACACACCAGTCGCACTCGTTCCTGATGGAGGTTATAAACGGTAGACGCTTGCTCGGGGGTCATTTGGATAACAGGACATGTTACAATTCAACGACAGAAAGTTATACATACATAGGTATAAATTAGTCTATAATAAATTACATTTTAGATAGATAGCCAGACAGTCAGACGGACAGATAAACAAACAGAGAAACAGATGATACAGACAGACGTAGAGAGATATAAATGTGCAGAATGAGAGATAAGTGAACAGACAGCCAGACAGGCAGATAAATGCAGGAACTATAATATATATATATAACTGTCTTTTATTCGTCATTACCAAAACCTGAATATTCAGTTCACAAGCATGGTTGCTACTGAGACTGGCCACGGAGAGACAGACAGACAGACAGACAGACAGACAGACAGACAGGCAGGCAGACAGACAACAGTACAGCTTCAAGTATCCAATAAACCAATGCCACTAGGGATTAAACCTTCATTAAGGACAAACAGAATCCTTTAGAGACCATGTATTTCCCGACACACCCAGGGAACTCGACTGGATTCAGGCTTCCTAACCGAGGCTTCTTCCCCACTACATGCCTGTCCTTCACCCAGTCACCCACTGACCTCCGGCACGTCACGTTACGGTGCGTGAGCTTCTATTGATCCTAATCTTAAACTCCAACTTTGACCCGCGCGTCACTCAGGAGTTATTTGTAAAGCAAATTATTTACAGCTGGTGAACTGGCAGGTAAATCACCGTGGAAGCCATGTCAGCAGGCGTCTGGAAATAGAACGCTGGCATACCTGAAGCACATGCCTTTTAGGTTAAAGAGGGGAAAACGCACGGCTTCAGATTCCACGATTGTTTTCCAGCAGCCGAGAGCTGCTTTCTGTCAACCGCCCGTGTTTATTCACACTTCGACCAGAAATGATTAAACCCAGGAGATCTTACGTATGATTTACACACAAGTCATACACTGGTAAATTATTGTTTTTGTTCAATCTACAACTTCAGGGCACAGCCGATGCACTGTGAGAATGTTTCTTGGACGCACACAGCTGCAGGCTTTGACATAATCAACAGCACATCATCCGGGATGTGAATTTGATTGGGACTGATTTGTTTATTGTCTGCGTTGTCTGCTTCAGTTATTGTCATAAATATGTTGTCTTCATTTGGAAGAACTGTCTTTCAAACTGTTTACAGCTTACAGTGTGAACATAAAAAACCTTGTTGATTGACAAATGCGTCTCTTCTGCTTATTGTTACAAACACACTTGGCTTGAATTTAAAGAATCTGTGGAACATTGATTATAAAAACAAATGTCTGCTGTCATCTGGCCTGGGATTCATTGTTTATTTATCATAAATTATTTTTGTTTTTTTTCTTTAAAATCTTAATATTTTCATTTTGGAATTTAAAGATGATAAGACTTGAAGTATACATAAAAAAAAAGTTATTTATCCTGTCAATATATATTTTTTTATTAAATTGCAGTTTATTTATGACTTGCATATATGCATATACAGTATATTCATATAAAATATATTATATAAATATATTACATGTATAATTACATATATATTATATATCATATTATGTACATATACAGTATAATCAAATATTTTATCTTTTTGCAAAATGTAATGGGACTATATATTTTGCAAAAATTATTGTATATATGACTTATAATTAACTAATAAAGTTTTTGATATGTATTTATAATTTACTTGCATAAAAGACTATTACACACACACACACACACACACACACACACACACACACACACACACACACATATATATATATATATAAACACACTGTATATCGCATTCAGGCATCATTAGTTTCCATTGTATTGATCTCCATCCATAAATCCATCCATCCACTTAAGGAATATATACTCATTTTAAAATCAATAAAGCTTAATAATTTTTTTATTCATTAATTTCATTAATTTCTAAATATGCATTGATAATTTACTTACATTAAATTATTCAATAATGTTATATATTTACAATATGCTTATTGTTTCCATTGCATTTTGTAAAAAGTATAAATGTGTATATACAGTACACACACACACACACACAGGCATAATTAGTTTGCACTGTAATTATTTTTTACTTTAGTTTCAATTTTTCCCACGTGTGCTGTATCTCACTGTACAGTACGTTCCTGACTGTATGTCACTCAACTCCACTCAGTGCTCACTCTTCCTCCTTCCTTGCGGTTGAGAGTGAAAGGGGGCGTGGCCGTTTCACACCCGCGGTGGCGAAGGTGGGCGGGGCCAACACGCTGTGATTGACAGCCATGTTGCTCGCGAGCCGAGCTGAAAGCGTGGCCAATGGCATCCTCAGGGCAGCTGCGGGGTCCGGTAGTTCGACCAATCAGGAGGGGAGAGGGGCGGGTCTTATGGAGTCCGAGGCTTTCAACGTGGGGCAGGAGAGTAGAGAGAGAGAGAGAGAGAGAGAGCGTCCTGAGAAAGAGAAAAGGGGGAAAGTAAAGACAGATAGGGGAGAAAGGAAAGAAAAAAAGAGAGAGAGAGAGAGAGAGAGAGATCTGGTGTTAGGATCAGAAGCGTTAAATAATCGGATCGTGTCTGATTTTAAGGAGAAGCTTCAGCGCGGAAAGTTCCCGGAGCTTGTTCACCCGGACACACTGTCGGTCTGTTCGTGTGTTTGTTTATGTGTTTGTTTGTTTGTCTGTTATTTAAAACACCCTTGCATATTTAAGGGACACAGCTGGAGAAAGAGAGAGGGGGGAAAAAAACAAGTTGTTTAGTCGTGCACTGGACCCTGGACATGTCTCCATGGAGCCCGAGGACGAGATTTCTTCCAGTTGTCTTTTGGACGCACATTACCGCGACGTCAGCGAGAAAATAGCGCCGATTTCTGTCCACATCTCCTCTGCAAACCCTCGCGACCGCCTGCTTTTTGTTGGATTTGTTTTTCAGACCTTCATTATCGCGATTTCTGTTCGGACATCGGGGGGGAGTCGGACGCGCGCGTGTGCACACATCCACATCTCGTTTTCAACCTTTTAAGGACAAGAACAAGCTTTTGGACTCGGACGCAAGTCGGGCTCTGGTCAACATCAAGGGTTTCCTGCAGTCTTTTTTAGAAACGCTTATTTGTTTTTGAGTCAAAACACAAAACAAACAACAACAACAGCAAAACTTTGTGTGCGCGCGCGGACTGGCGTGAAACCGGGATATTTTGTTTACTTTTTTATGGTTGTTGATTTTTTATTTTTATTTTTGCTTCATGCACTGATACGTTTCTCGCATCCAGGACAAATGCAATGGAGGACAAATAATAATCACAACAATAATAAAATAAATAAATAAATAAATAAATAAATAACAAGCAAACCAACTTGAGTCGGAATCGTGGAGAGATTCGATCAGATCCTGATAGTGGAAACAAAATGGCGGCGGCGGCCCCGGGACACATTTCTACTATATATTATTATGTTCTTTATTATATAGCAACAGTGGGACTCTTCCTCGCGCACGGCTCGTGCACGGATCCGCCGTGTTCGCTCAACTGCACGTGCACTTCGGACACGGCCGACTGCAGCCAACGGAAATTAACCGACATCCCGCGAGACTTACCGGATCGCACCGTCTATCTGTGAGTACCGCGTGCTGTTTGATCTGTAGCGATCATTTCCAAATCTGATGAGATCAGACGTGCGGGATCGGTTACCTGCAGGCATAGTCCCGAGTGAACAACACCCCGCCCCTCCCCAACGCCCCCCTCTGTACCGTGTCACTGTCACTGACTGTAGCATTTCACGTGTGAAACGTTTTGTGTAACTTTATATTTTAGATATGAAGGTAAAAAGTGTGTAATGGCCCAATAGTGAAATAGGAGGCGGCTCAGTGGCCGGTAGTGGCCAGCATGTCGCCTCGCACCTCCAGGTTCCGGGTTCGATTCCCGCTTTGGATCTGTGTGTACGGAGTTTGCATGCTCTCCCCGTGCTTGGTGAGTTTTCTTCCCTGGTGCTCCGGTTTCCTCCCACAGCCCAAAGACTTGCTCGTTAGTCTGAGTGGCGTCCCCAGTAGTGTGTGAATGTTGACCACTGGCCTCTATGGTCCACTAGTTGGACTACGGAGGTTCCTACTGTAGATGGATGGAGTAAAATATGACCATGAAATATATCTTGATATGTACTCATGATGCCGATATCGCATGAAAAATATCACAATACATATTTGTCACACAGATATCGCACAATATATAGGTATCACAATATCACTATGACGGTACTGCGTACATACATATATATAAAATATACATATATACATACATAGACAACTTTTTTCTTTAATAAATGACGTCATCATTTAAAAACGGCATTTTGTATTTACTTGGGTTATCTTTGTGTAATATTTGTTAACAAAATTTGTTTGATGATCTGAATCATTTATAAAAAATATCAGCGAGGGGCGAATACTTTTGCCCAGCACGATCTATTATGTGCTTTGCAGAATAACTACAACGTAACATACCATGTAATAACAACATACAACATAGCGTCTCTAAATACACACACAAACACATAAATACTTGGTCCTGAAAGTGCATCGGTTTTAGCGCACAAACGTATTTATGTGAGAGAAAAAGAATATCCTGAGAGACATAACAAGACTAGCATGAGATCTCACGCCCTTTCATTGTAGGCCCGATTAGATCTCTCATCTCTGTACGTATGCGACGATAAGAAACGAATCATATCTTATCACCCACGCTACGTTTTTTTTTTTTTAGTTTTGGCACTCAGTTGAGAGAAAGCGGGACTTTTTTCGAGATGACATTCTGTTTCAGACCAGACGGCTGATCGTCACGGTGTAGAAAAGTTATTAATAGTGAGGAAAAAAAAACAAAAACGGATGAATCTGTGGAGATATATTTCGACGTAGAGCTTAAGAGATTGCTCGGATATTACGATACCGATGTAGCAGAAGGGTGTAACATACGTCAGGGTGACAGTCGAAACTCTGAATGTGTTGCAGGATTGCATTAAAATGTCACTTGACTTTCTTTGAGAACATATAAGAGATTCGTGTGAAACTCTCTTACTAGACATTTAGAGCTGAACGGTTCACTGCAATAAAAAAGCGAGTGTGTTGTGTTTAAGCACGAGCCATATCAGTGCAATCATGACAGATCTATAAGTATGATTATTTGTTTATAGATATATTTATCTATTTTCAGCATGTCTCCCGTTACTAACTCGGATTATACGGGTCCTGTTAACTGTAGATGCACCACTACAGCGTTCTTGTGCACCACACCTCTCTCAAACCTGTTTCCTTTTGATCCTTTTATGAGATAAACTTCTCGCACACTTTGATTCGGTCTTAAACCGTGCAACTATGGAGGCTTACTTACTTAGTCTATGTGCTAATCACAACGACTTTGGATCAAATGTTTTTTTTTCTTCTCTCTTTTTGTACAGATACAAAAAAAAAAAGTGTGAGATGGTTGCAGGAAGAACAGAAGGAGGGACTACCGAGCACAATAGTCGGCTTAAACGTTGTGCGAGTTGCTTACAAAGCAGTCAGTCAGTCTTATTATTACGGATTATTATCATAATGCTTAATAGCACGTTCGAAGAGCGGTAATAAAGCGATAACAGAGTAGCTCAGACAGTAGTACGGGATGACCATGTAAACAGAAGAATAAAATAAAAATGTGTCAGAGGTTTTTCAGTAGAGATTTCATGTGTAAGGAAGGAGTCTCCAGTGCCAGGGCTAAAGCGCACCGACATGGTAAAGTCTTCAAGACAGATGAGTTTTTAGGTGTAGGGGGGGTTTCCTGGTCACATGACGAGCTGCTTTTTGTTCTTGCTAAGTTTACAAGAGAAACGGGACTCATCAGGGACCAACCGATACAATGTTGTCATGATACCTAGATGTCGATTCCATTTATATCACGATTTTATAAATATCCCAATTCAATGTGGTATATTATTATTATTATTTTTATTATTATTATTATTCATGAATTTATTTATTTTTTAGATTTTGTTACAATTCTAAACAACCTTGACAAATAATAACAGTGTGAAAAGTTTACAGTGCGCCACCTGTAGGATTTTAGAGGAACCGCGTCACCTCAAACGCAAACACATATATAGTCGACCCCCAAAATTCGCAGGGGGTTATGTTCCTAGAGCACCCGCTAATTGTGATAAAACGCAAATTTTGGATATGGTCAAAAAAAAAATGGCTAGAAATTTGTGTTTTTATAGTTTAAACCCTAAATATGTTCCCCAAAACCCGTTAATTTCATTTCAAACTCAGCCTAATGCATTACACTTAAAAAAACAAAAAAGAACGTAAATGTAAACCCGTATACTGTACAGTACAGTACTGCGGTGTCTCTCGCAGTGCTAGAATGTAAAATACCGATGTTACCCCTATATGTACTGTAAGTCATGCATTATAAAATATGCATGTAAAATACATTTGAACAATTCATATTATTCATTAATATTACAGCCTGTAGGTCTGTAATATGTTGTAAGCTGATGAAGCTTTAAAAGATCACGATGTACCCCGATCATGATGAAGGTCATGACAGAAGCTGGACGATTCACAGGTTTCACAAACGGCCCACAACATGTAAAAAGTACTCCACGTATTCCGCGATCCACTGTTTTGCACCACGGCTTCGCCAGTAAAATGTTATTTTGCGTAATGTTTGTACAGCTTGTTTTTTTTTTTTTTAGGTAATTGAGCAATCTGTTTCTTTCCAGTCTATTGTTTTTTTATTATTATTATTTTTTTTATGTCCGTCTCGTTACCTTCACCTTCAGTGCTATTCTTTAAAATCACATGATTGTGAGCCAGATGAGTTCAGCATACCCTTATCTTTTTTATAAAATTTTTTAATGGGTTTTATTTCACTAACCGTGTGTGTTGTGTATTCAAAGGGAAAGGCCTTGGGCTGTCTGTGCAACAAAAAAAAAAACTAAAGAAAACAAAAAAACCTACGCATTTGGTCCTGGATGGTAAAGTTCTAGACGGCTGATGACAGAGAGGAATCGTAGATGGTTATCGTAAACCTTTTCAGTAAGAAAGCTCATGTATTTTCGCCTTGTATGTCTAACACCCGAGTTCAAGTCCATGTCAAAGTGCTTGAGGTCAATATACTGTACGTTCATCCACTGGCGGGAAAAAAACCCTAGCGTTCTTGTTCTTGAGCGTCCTTGATACTTGGTTGTAAGTTGCACGAAATATCGTCACTGCCACTGAACGGTTAGATGTTAGATGGGCAGAAAGTTGGATGTGTAATATTTTTTTCGGAAGCTTGTGTTACTAAATCTGATGCCTTTTCTGAAGCTTGTTGTACGTACCTCCAAAAAAAGTAAATCAAATGGAATCAAGAAATCAAGGAATCGACTTGAACCCAAAATCAGTGCTTCAGCGTAAGCGCAAAGATTCACACAATTAAAAAAAAATGTTCCCGTCTCTTCCTTAGGTGAAACTGCAACCTGAAACGAATCAGATAAATGCAGCAATTTGTCAAATTACTCAAAAAAAACAACAACAATCAGCCACGATTATAGTGTAAACAGTGACACCTGTGTAATTATTATAATATAATATCAGGACGCGGAGAGATTTTATTGACAGAACACAAGACACGTAGGTGATGTCAGGGAACAGGTACTGCGCACTTTACTTAAGGACAATTAGTCTTTTTTTTTGTTTTTTTTTACACACATCAGGGACGACATTTCTGCCAAGCGTGTGTCAGGGATGAGTGGACGTGAATCACGAAAACCTGACAGAGCTGTTTCGGTGTGTTGAGTGACGGAAAGCGTTTCAGCTTCGTTGTTGGGTCACATCTTTTGAATAAAACGCTCTCAGGAACAGACTTGCTTAACTAAAAATGGAGCATTGTGTTAAGGAAGATTCCGGGGTTGAGGAGCTCACTTAAGGCGGCTCTCTTAAGGTGGCATGAATTGAACGTGCAAGGTTTTTAGACACTAGCCCAACTCTGCCGCTAATCTTGCCTTCGTGTCTAACAGACATGTTCGATGGCTGCCTAGTGCAAAGTGAAAGCCTTGCAGAAGTTCTTACCAGCCCAGGTTCTTACAGTTCTCCCAACATGTTACAGTTCCAGAACCTTCCCTCATAGGACCTAGCCGAAGCCTTCGTGAATAAACAGTGGATTATTGATCTTCCTTCCGTGGATCCTTTCATAATGTCAAAGCTATAAATAATCACAGATTCAGTATTCAGGTCCGACAGATAACATGAAAGATATGAAAATAACTTATAATAAGGCGTCTGTTTGGTGTCAGCATGGCAACCCAGTGGTTAGCACTGTTGCCTGCTAACCATTTTTCATGTTCTTCATGTGCTTGGTGGGTTTCCTAAAGGTACTCCGGTTTCCCAAAAGGTCCAAAGACATGCCTTGTATGTTGACTTCCAAATTGCCCATATTGAACGACCAGGTGTGTACCGCCAGCCACGAGTTCCAATGGCAATTTAGTAAAGAAAACATGAAGAAAGGGTAGGGTTCCAGATTAAGCCACACCCACTTCAGAATAAGAACATTTGAAGCACTGAACTAATCCAGAACGTAGCAATGCTTTAAACCCCTACCCTACAAGATCAACATCGGAGTTTCTTACGCATTTGGGTTTGGATCTTCTCATAGCCACCATCACGTCTCTGACCTCGTTGACGCGCTCTTGAGTTTTATTATTCATTTTTCTTTTACTTTAGACGTAGAATGTTTAGTGCTTCTCTATTGGGTAATACCGGTTCGAGTCGCATAGCCGGTGTTACACAGCAGTCCTACCAGACATTGCATATGTTGTTATGTCCGTCCAATAAGTCCTATTCCTGGCTGAAAAAAGTTGTCTACGATCATGTGACGTGGCGATTTCGGGATGAGGAAGTCGTCGCTTCCTGAGTGACGACTTCTTGACTTATGAGATCGAAACGCTGAGGAATTTAAGCTGTGATGGTGATAGAAGCTCAACACGGTGAAGTAAAAGTCTAAGTCTCAGCTCTTGTATGATTTGAGAATTCCTCAAAAAAAAACATACATTTTCTAGTTCTAGTTGAGTTTCTAGTTGCCCCATGGATAGACCGGTATTTCAGCTAGAGAGGTAATTTCGAGGTGTCATTTTGGCGTCCGTCCATGACGCATCAATCACAAAGCAGCAACAACAACAACAAAAAAAGAAAATCAAAGTTCTGATACGTTCCAGTTGTCCAAATAGTTTTCTTGCTTTTTCAGGGCTCCCCAATTGCGTGCTGGGAAACATCACGTGTAGAGCTTAACTGAGAGACTGAACTAGGTCTTAATTGCAGTTGAGGCCATTTAAGAAGATGTTGATGTTATGTGCTAGCAAGAAGACCATTACAATGTCTGGTAGTGTTTAATGTCCACTCTAACGGTCTCATAATCATCCTCATCATCATCATCATCATCATCATGATGGAAGATAGTCGCCATGGAGCTCAAAAAGCTCCCAATATTTTATTCCTTCAGGGATATTTTGGAGCACTTTACAGCCAAATAAGGTAACCGCTATAAACAGGGATGTTGGACAGTTTAATGTTAAGTGCTGCCACGATGAATTATCTGAATAATCAGTGAATCAGTAATGCAGTATCGGGTGTTGTCGCTGATTTAAAAAAAAAAACTCTTTGTATCAGCGCTGAGCCGGTTGTTAGTTTTTAGATGGTGTGATACGAACCTAACGGCACGAGGATGAGAATTGACGACGAAGAGGCCCTTAAGATCATCAATCAGAGCGATGAACGAGTGGAAGAATCAACCTGGGACTTGTTGAGCGTTAAAACGTCCTTTATTTCTCTGTCTAATCCCCTGCTACACTGATGCGCTTATCCCGGTGTTTCACTAGTGCTTGGACACCATCAAGGTAGAAAGTTCTCTCAGAACTTGATGCTGGAACTTTTTTAAGGACCCAAACATGTGGAAAAGGCTTGGAGCGAGGTCAGGACTGTACCTGTAATGTGCAAATGGTGCAGTAGGCAATATGAGGTTGTCCATTGTCCCGCTACAACAGAATGCGTTTGGTGATCAAACCAGACCATATTTTATTTCCATTAAGGAAAAGGGGACATTAAAGGAGTTCCTGAGAGGCCGATTATTGTCCCGGCGTATTGACTGAGAAAACTTTCTACCTTGATGGTAAAAGTCCCGGTTTGACTCGAACGCCCCTATTTTTTAAAAGGAAAAATAAAGGATTGCATAAACAACCATTTTTCAAAGTGAGCCTGAGGTAATTAATGCAGTTTTTTCCCCCATCTATCTGTTATAATGTTTTGGTTCTGAGTTTTCCCGCCATCCCTGAAGTTCCTATTGGCGGCTTTCGGAAAAACTTCGTTGTCCTCGAGAAAAACCACCATCACTTTACTGCGGGAGTGACCGCCGGCGTGATGTCGTGGCTCGTTACAGCCAGCCACAGGATAGCGATGATGTTTTAAGATAACTAGATATCTTAGACAGATTCCCAGCAGGAATTTTTCGGTTGGACGGACTTTCCCCCAATACCCCGGGGACCACTGACGAGTAAACCCACCAGCCGAATCTAAGTCCTATCCCATAATCCTTTTCGGTCATTAAAACACCATTATTTCGCCTAGGTGTGTATAAGTGTGTGTGTCTGAAACAAGTGGCCATTTTCCCAGTTTCCCATTCCAAGCGGATAAAAGGACACTATGCTAATCGAGCTCGGTGTGACTCATACACACCCTCGGGGTTGTAAGAATAGGGCTTCAGTGTTTGGCTCCCCGCCCTCAGCCCCCACCACGCTTCGAATACTGCCTACGGGGTCATGACCCCTGACCCAGAATAGCATGCTGGGTGGCTTTTTTTTTTTTTTTTTTGCATTAAGCAAAGGGGGTAGACACTGGCGAGTCCTGCTGTGATTTGCATTCGGAGGGTGTTTTTTGTTAGTAAGCAGTCTAGAGGTGGCTGTGAGTGTGTGTAGGTGGTTTGCAGTAATGTTGGCCCTCTCAGCTCATAATTAGAGTGTGTCACTGCTTCGATTAGCAGTGTTTCTGTACGTTCGCCCGCGTCGATGATGAAACCCACACGGTACGTACGCGTACGCCGGACGCGAACAGCTCGATGTGGAGCGAGAAACAATGTGCAGAGAAAGTTGAAACCCAAACCGGTTTGCTCCAGGTGTGCGCCGTAGCCTGGAGCTGTGTGTGTGTGTGTGTGTGTGTGTGTGTGTGTGTGTGTGTGTGTTAGCGTTATCGGAGCTAGCCGAGGGCCAGGCTGTGTTTAGCTTGGCTTGCCTGGCACTGAGATTAACAGCCTCCTGCGTTCGAGAGGCTCGGAGCACGCAGCTCGCATGTTTTCAAGGACGCTTAGCTGGAAGCCGAGTCGCGTTCAGACGATTTATCACCTAGATCATTTTAAAGTGCTTGGGGTTTTTTTTTTTTTTTTTTTTTTTTAAGAAGAAGGTGCGGGATGTAGACACGGACACCCGGTCTGAATAAAAATGACAAATAACTCCGTTTGCAAGCAGCGTCTCCCCCAGAACTTATTTGTTTTTATAACCGAACCAAACTTCGTACTGTATATCTAACCTAAGTGCCTCATATCTACCCATGCCCCCCTACACACACACTCCTCGTCCCTCTCTCCCATTTTTTTGGTTTTAAGAGAATGTCTACAAAGTGAGCTTGATGGATGAATCATCTGTGAATTTTCTACATCTGGTAAGAGTTTCGAGATCTGGAAAATACATTAAAGGGAGAAAGTAGAGGTGGTGGTGGTGGGGGGAACAAGAGTCGGAGAGCACGGTGCCTTGAGGAACAATCACCCCCCCCCCCCCCTCATCGGCAACAACCTGGTAAAAAACCCTAGTGTGTAGGAGAACTGGCAACTTTCAGCGCTCGTGACTTGAGCGTAGGTGAACAACGTGTCCGTGTCACGTCCAACACCGTATTGTCGTCAGTAAGATTACGGGGATTTCTTTTTTGTAGATGGATTTGATTCAGCGAAATTGATGGGTCAGGTTTCGATTCAGATTCAGGTTTAAAAGATGAGTTCCTTTGCATTGGCTTTTGCATTTCCCGACAAATTTCCTGCGTTTTTTCAGGTTTAATATAACTGCGTTCCATTCCGAAGTGTACTTCACAGGGTGCTCCCTACTCCCTGCTCCGTTTGCAGGGAATGTCGGTAAAAGGGAACTTTACTCGACATAACTCCATCATTCGGAACACCCCGCTAAGTCCATGGTACCCTGCGTTACCACGGAAACATGTACCATGGACTTTGCGGGGTGTTCCAAATGGTGGAGTTATGTAAGTACATAACTTGTAATTATTGAATAATAATAATAATTGTTAAAAATGTACAGAGATTTTTTTTTACAGATGATTACTAGCCTATATAATACTGCGCATTAAATTCTTGATTAAAATATAAATTATTTGTCCTATTAATATGATGTCCTCGATAATAATGATAAAAATATAAATCCTTTTCGAGCTCTATTTTTTTTTCCACACTCCAGCGACACGCAATGACTGATGGGAAATTTCTCATTCCATTTTCCCGGTGAAGTGAAGACCTGTTGTTCACTCGTTCCCTACACTGTTCGCAGTTCCCTTTGAACTGAACATTTTCACTCCCTGCGATTTGGAATCATACTTAACATGGCTGAACACCCTGTGACGTGCACTTTGCAGGGTACTTCGGGCCGACTGGAACGCAACTTTTGTCTACTTTTTTCCTCTGTTGCATTTATCAGCGGTTGGTGCAATACTGCACCTACGCATGGAGTACAGAGCAGAAGATAGTGTTTTGCACAGTTTTGAGAGTTTATTAGATCAATTTAATAATTTTTAGTACTTCACAAAATGCTAGGGAATCAAAAATCGCATTGGTTAGAAAGTCTTGGGGGAAAAACACGATCAATCCAGCGACTCGTCCTCACTATCACAGCTCGTGTGGAACCAGTAACACACGACTACACAAACCTGACGTCTGCGGCGATTACCAGGTGACTGATTCATGACCTTTAGCCAAACATCATTATACTTCGGTTCAGGCGCAGAAGCCGTGTTATTTACCGCCCACGCTCTATAATTAGCTGTGAGGTAAACTATGATTACCGAAATACCCGTGAGTGAGGCGTAAAGTATTTAATCTATGCGTAGAATTAAAGGGATGAAACCTGTAGAGGTGGAGTAATGATGAAATTTGTATGTTACGGATGAAAGAGAACTGATCGAGCCAAGGTCTCAAAACAAACACAGACCATCCGCACACTTGCATAACAGAGTCCTGTCTGTTTCCCCCAGCCCCCTCCCCCGCCAGTCCCCTGTCCCGTCTCTGGAAGTATGTCTGTCTGTCTGATCTCGGCTCTGTCCAAGCCGATTAGATCGTTGCATAACACAATCACAATCACGTGCGTTACGATCCCTTCTGGCTAAATTGGCACGGTGATAATGACAAAAATTCGCAAGCATAATAAACTCTGCATCGATCCCTCGCTTTCCCCGCGCAGCTGTATTTATTATCTTCTGCAATAAATCTTGGACGCCGTCTTCTCGTACACACCGTAAAACGACGATTCTTTCCACAAGACAAAAGAAACGCAAAGCTCATGTAATCAAGCCTAATCTATCTTTCTCTCTCTCCGTATGTGCGTCGTGTCAGACTCTTGGCTGGCGTCTGCGTGGCTCCGGATCGTTCCGTGCCCGGGGCAAGAGCAGACCCTTTTGCCCGTTGCAGCATGTGCGTTTGGCTCCTTTCGTTTATTCAGCGTTCATGCACATGGGCCCAAGATGTGATTTTTTTCCCCTCAGCTTTGGATCCAACAACAAGGCAGGAAAAAGAAACAGAGTCCATGTTAATCATCTAGCAATTAACTTCTCGTTAGAGCGGGGATTTTGGGAACGCTCCTAAAGCGGCCTCGCTCGGGTTTATACCGTTCACGTTTTCGCAGACGCTTTCATCCATCCGACGTATGGACATCTGCGATATTTGGTCTAGGACAGAAAGCCCCTGGATTCGCTATCAGCCCTGTTGCCGGGCTGTAAAAACTCTTTATGACAGGAAAGCCAGGAAGAGAAAGTGATGCAGGGAGAAAGAGCAAAGCCGACAGTCTCGCCAGCGGCGCTCCGGTGTTCTGTCTTTCTCGGCCCGGGTTACTCTTTGACTAGTTTATGGCCGTCTGAAAGGGGACGCGTTAAATCGCTTCTCTGTCTACCAGCTGCGTCATAAAGACCCGTCGCGGCCATCACTTCACACTTCTCAGGAGCGAAGTGCACGCTCGGCGTGTCAGCCGTAAAGATCGTCCGATAAGGAGCACCATCTCCAGACCGCGTCATGAATCATGGTGCTGTTCCTGCAGCCCGACTTCAAGACATAAGACGTTTTTATTGATTATCGGCACAGACGTGGCGCTGAACTTGCTGTATAACTGCTCCCCGGAGACGTATAGTGTATTATTTAATGGTAGAGCATTGTGCAAAAGTCTAAGGTACCCTGTGGGTTTTAGTACACACTTATAGATTTTTAATTTTATGACTTGAAAAAAGTGTCAGATATTTAAACATCAGTCCTGCACCACAAAATTAAAAGTTGGGGACAATAAAAAAAACAAAAAGTGGAAGCTGCCGGGTTTTGCATGCAAAAAAGAAGCAGGTGCAAAACAAGTCAAGTCTCCAGAGGAACTTTGTGTGGTTCTGCAGGACGCTGAGTAAAACTTTCCTCATAAAGCTGCGCAAATCGTACCCGAGACTAAAGGATTCTCCAAGCTTTGTCAAACCAAACTTTGACTTAATTTCTTTAATTACTGTTTACCAGGCTTTATCGTTTAGAGATGTAGTTTTTTCAAGGCATCCTTGCAGTACAGCATTTATTTACATGTGCCTGAGACTTTTGCACAAGTTATTCGGCGTCTGGTCAGCTTTGTCCAAATAAGCTTGACCTTTATTGTCCCCTTGCTTGCTCATTTCCTGGTATAGGAAGTCGTTGGTCAATTCTTAACGAAGGGAAATGGAGACCAAATGACTAATTACAATGCTAATACTTGTACAGTTCATGCACAGCAAAAACAATCAGTTTTTTTGAGTGTATGGCTGTGCGAATGTTTCCTCCCTCTGCGAGTCGTTTCCTGAGAAAGTTCTTGAAAAACGTTGTCGGTTGTTTGCCGCTTCACCCTGAGACTGATGGAGTCTAATGCCAGGGTCGACTGATCACTTCTGTGTCAGAGCCTCGCCGATGCCATGCCTGAGATTTCTGATACCCACAGCATTCTTTTTCCACCTTTACAATAAATTTTATTAAATAATTCGGCTCATCACATGTATTGAACAGTTTTAAACTTCACTGCTCCTTTCAGCCCTGGGTGGTTTTTCGGAAGCCCGGATTCATACTTACCCTCTGACCTGGAGCCGGCAACGTACTCAAAGAAGAAGAAAAAACGCAGAGGTAGGGTTTAGACGTAGTATTTATGACTTTTGACTCAAAACAAAAGTGAGTCAACCTGGCGTGAAAGCCGACTGTTTCAAACGGAAGGGACGTTAAAGATGTTTGCTTTTGGAAGCATTGACATTCACTTTTTTTTATCAAGATGAAGTTTGCAAGCCTCATGCGCAGGCCTGTGCAAATGCTTTCACTATGAGTTTAGCATCGGGCAACAGATTTAAAAAACGTTGTGTGCATTTAACGTTAAAGATTAGCCAAAAAGATGTGTTCTGGTTGTATACAAGTCATGTCTAGGAGGTACTCTAATCTGAGGAAGCCGAAGTAACAAAAAGATTCAAGATTCAAGAAAAAGATCCGAGATGCCAAAACAGTTAGATTGGGGAAACTTTTCTTTTTTTTCAGGCATTGTTTGAGCCCATGAACTTGGTAGAACTTCTCTAAACATTAAACTCTTTCACCGTGAAACGGCTTCAATCACTTCCATTTGTTCGCTAGTTCTTGCTAGACTTGAGATGACTTTTTCCACCAGATGAAACAGACGTACACACGAAGGCTTCACGGCTCTGAGACCTGCCGGGAGTGTTCTGCTCAGCCCACACGCCAGCGGTTGCGACAGCCGTTTGAGTTACGACCTCGGGGTTAAGCAGTAGGTGTGAAAGTTAACGTCATCAGATAAGATAAAGCCGGTGAAAAACAAAGCAGGGTGACCGGGGCGGATCAAATCAAAGTTATATAAACACTCGTTTCCTTTCCTCCTTGAGCCCGTGGCCTTTCAAAGTTGTAAACCACCAGTGAGGAGAGACACTTAAGACGGTATGAGCCTGAAGCGCGGCTCTGTTAAAACCCCTGTGAACTCGAGAACCCTTGGGTTACCGAAGCAGAACTTTGGTGTGAAGGTGATTTAGCAGTAACTGATTTACAGAACATTAATGAGTAATAGAGGACCGTGAAGGAATCGCCACAGATGGCATGTCTCAGCATATTCAACTGACTTCATTGGTATTCATGGATTAGGTTTCAACTAAACCATAACACCAAATAAACAAGCTCCTCCATGGAACCATACGAGGAACAACCTTGTGTTTTGATACCACAACAACAACAGATCGCGCCACACTTTTTTATCAGGTTCCAGTCAAAACTTGGGATTTTATCATGAAGAATGATTTGTCATTTCAGTAGTGCTTGGATAGCATGAAGGTAGAAAGTTTTCTAGAGCTATGATTGGACTGCCTGGCGTCCCAGGAACTCCTTTAATCTCTCAAATGTGTGGAAATGGCTTGGGGCGAGGTCAGGTCAGGATGGTAGTGAGGGCGGGTGGGGTTCACGTCAGTTTTCAAGGATCTCACATTCCATTTGCTGAATGTTCATGAAAACAGTTATTGATGAAAGTACAGGCTCCTTTAAACGCTCACCGTTCCAATGATTTACTGTAAATAAGAGTCTCATCACCGTACTGTGCTTCAAGTCGTTGATTCTTGTTGTGACTTTTGTTACGGCAGATGTTAAAAATCACTTATCTTCGTCGAAGAATTGAAATTCTGTTGCCGTGGAAACTCAAATCCCTCCAATCTAAAAACCTTCTCGTCTCAGCTTTGAGACATCCATCCATCATCTATACCACTTATCCCATGTAGTGTTGCAGGAGGCCTGGTGTTTATCCCATGTATCTACCCCAGGCACCAAGGTGAGGATGAGGACCCAAATCATCACATGGCACAAGCACACACACCCCCCCCACACACACACCTGAGCACAGGAACACTTCAGGAAATTTGGAAATGGGGCAAAAAACCAGAGTAGCCTGGAGGTGTGAGGCGACACTGCTATCCCGGACTCCTTCCATAAACGTCTCCTTACAGAAAACTTCACCATATCAACCATCTTTACTATAAAAATCCAGGATTTGTTTAAGATTTAGAAAACTACACAGGAAACTTATTAAAGAGCAGTCGAAATCCTGCTTCAGGCGATCCGTCCCATAAATCCCGCGCCCTAAGATTTATGACGAAGCCCAGTCTGATGGCTGTGTTTAAAAAGTAATAAACCGTCCACCACAAAAGCCTGACACTGTTGCTTCACCAGACAGCCTTCTGCACTAAATCAGCTTCCTCTCACTCTCTCTTTCTCTCTTTCTGTCTCTCTTTCCGAAATGGCGGATATCTGACACCCATCAGTCGCTCGTTGCTCCCGAACAGAGGCTCTTTGAGCGCTACCACGCTCAGCCCGGCCTTCATTATGGCCGCTCTTTTAGCCGCGCAAAAGCTTGTCCTACATTTGCGCTGATCCCTGTTGCAGATTAGCCATGCCTTTCTTTCTTCTTTCTGTCTTCAGTATTCTGCCCCTCCTGGCAAGATTTGAGGGAAACCCTGTAATTTTTCACTTTGCTTTAGCATGATTAGGTAATTGCTTTCTGTAACAGCGATGGAAGCTTAGCACCGCGCCACACAATGGCAGCAGGAGGGCCTGGTGTGCGATTATAACACACCTCCTTGTCAAAGTGCTGCCTCGGGGGCACATCGCACTCTGATATTATCTCCACACACACACACAAAGCAGAAGCCAGTGGTTTCCTACCCTGGTAGCTATAATCCTTCCACGCGCGGACTTATGCTAATATCGTCTTTGTAGGGCTAGCTGTCTGTTTATTTATTTCTATATAAATTTTTTTTTAGCTGTGATGTCACATTATATCTGGATTCCTAGCCAGTGTTTCAACATCTTAGCATTTACTGTGACTCAGTAACAAAACAAATAAAACAGAACATGTCTTTTTTTTTTTTACCTGTGTTATGTTACAGCGTCACAATGTAAAAAAGATTCCAAGATTAAAGATTCAAGGCTCGATTTAAAAATGAATAAATAAATAAATAAATAAATAAATACAACAAAAACTCGCCCACAACTTAGCAACACGTTAACGTATAATTTCTGTAGCACCACACAACGTACAGAAATACTTCGGTCTTCGGATTCAGCTCAATTTTACCCCTAATTAACCCAATTAGAGCATCTGCTTCTAATAAAACCCATTGCTACGTCACTAGCTCATGCTAACAAGCTAGTCCTAGTGCATTTCTTGGCTACAGAATGAATCCGCTTGAGCAACGAGGCAGCAGGTTTCGATCGGATTCGTCTCTTATCGGTCTAAATGACCTGTTATTTGTATTTATTTATTTATTTATTTATCGTGCTCTCTCGTTGCTGATCCGGTCGCTGCTGCCTGCCTTGCACACACAGTTCGACCTCTTCAAGTCTGGACTTGTGCATCTGGCACTTGGTCTCAGCGGTAGTTAAGGGGAGTCCTAATCAACCTCGGAGTTTCAGCAGGAAGAGCTGGAGGCCCGGGTCCGTCGCCAGACTCGTTTGCAGATTTTTCCAGATCAGAGCTAGAAAAATGAGAAAACGTGCCGAGAAATTATACGGGGCGAAGCGTCAGCCGATCGCGTCAGCCGAGTGACCGTTAAGCGTCAGCGCACTCTGCGTTTGTTGTTTTTTAAAAGCTGTTGGTGGAAGAGAGCGATCAGGGAGAGAAGAATCGACCACGGCAAGAGAATGTTAAACACCAACACTAGGTCCTTGGTCCTTATTGATCAGTATTGTTTTTTTTTTTTTTTTTTGTCTCTCTGTTACAGAAACCTGAGCCACAACATGCTGACGGAGGTCGATACGGACATCCTCTCCAATCTACCCAACCTTAAAGAAGTGTGAGTGGAAATCTGCGCCTCCGAGCTGTCTCTGTGGAACGCAACATCTCTGCGAAGCGATAAATAACCGAAATCAAACGATGAAACCTTTTTCCATTAAAACACAAACTTTAAAGATTGGAATCTCCATATCTGAGCTAAGATCAGCGTACAGGGCCGATATGCGGCCATTACAGAATGTCTGTAAGCTCACGGAAAATAAACTAAAGTCACACGTTGTACTTTTACTACTCTTTTACAAGTGTTGTCCTAAAAACTGATCTTTGCGGCTGAATTTCAAATCACAGTGAGCAAATATACAGAACAAATAAAGTCAGTGGTTAAATTTGACAGTTTTATTTTTAAAAATCCATATGTTTATTCTAAAATTAATAATAATAATAATAGCAGCAAGAAAAAGATAAAAATTTTCACTCACTTTTAACTATAAAAGTAAACATTTTGCAATATATGTAGTAAACACACATATAGTGAATTAAAAAAAACAATGTTATATTTTAGTTTCATTAAAAATAAGATATACATGTTTATTGCAAATAATAATAATACATTACTGTGAGTAAATTATAAACATTGAAATTCTTTTTATTCAGTTTTAACTATAATAAAAAATGCATTTTGCACCCTATGTATTGATGATACAGTATACTGTATATAATAAATAAAAAGCCATGGTTGATTTTACAGTTTCATAAAACTGTGTTTATAGCAAAAGCTAATGAATTTATAACAATAATAGATGAGATCACTTTTAACTGTAAAAGTAAACATTTAGTAGGCATATATAGTGAGTAAAAAGCCAAAGGTTGATTTTAGGGTAACAATTATATATGTTTCCAGCAATAATGATTAAGTAATAGTAATAATAATACTATTATTAATATCAAGAGAACATTACCGTGAGCAAAAAAGAAAAAGTGAACATTGAAATTCGTAAAAAATTATTTTTAGCTGTGAACGTTTCATCAACCCGATATAAAACAGATTTGTTCTGTTTAAATAAACATTTCCCATCATAAGCAATCATTAATAACCACAATACATAGACCTTAATAGAGCTTCATAATAAAACTAATATATTTGATAATGCTGGAAGCTTTAGGGAAATATTTTTAAAAAATATTATTATTATACATTGAAAAAAATTAAACAAATGATTACCCACACAACTGACAGTGACATTTGCCAGTTCATTCCCAGCAGCCAGTTATCTGGTGCTTTCTCATTGGCGCTCGGAGAGGAAAGCGCTATCCGCCCTCCTCCACATACATGAGCTGACACAGCCTCATCAGACTGAGGAAGCCTAGGCCATTAGGCCATCGTTTGCGCCTGTCATTTTTTTTTTAACGTCTAGGTGTTTAGAAGCTCTGTAGAGACACGGTTTTAATCGCATGTGTCACTTACAGTGCGGTAGTTAACGATTTCATAGCCCAACTGTCAGTCAGCTTTATTGGGCACTTAAGGCTTTTTGTCGGAGGCTATTGTTCTCAAAGCGGGGGGAATTGGGAGTGAAGAGGAGGTTTGCTATAATAAGGACTTTCCATCATCACCCGACACCACTCACTAACCTGCCCTGTAAATATTTTATACGGAGAGGGGCTGCAGCTGGCCACCGGCCAGAGTGCTTCACTCTTTCTCGCCCTCCTCCTCCTCCTCTCTTACTTCACTATGCTTCTCTCAGAATTCATCAAAATTCTTTATGACCTTACACCCCCCCCCCCCCCCCACCAACCCCCATCCCCATCAACCTCCTGTTTATAACCAATTACACACCCAGCAGCTCCCCATCGATTTCTGCTCTCTGTGTGCCTCTGATAAAATACCTTGGCCTTGGTTTCGACGTGTAATTAAACCGTCTTCTTGTGTCTGACCCCCAGGAGACTGGACCACAATGAGCTGACATCAATCCCCGAGTTTGGCAGCGCCTCGCCGGCCATCGTCACTCTCCATCTGTAAGCGAACACCTTCCGAGCCGTGTTCTCGCGCACACACACACACACACACACCCTAGCCCAAGCTCCTGGCCACTCTTAAAGATCTGTCCTTTATAGAAAAGTTACACAGCGTACAGGATGGAACTCGACCGACGCCGCGTTAATGAGATCTGGCGCATGGTCACGAGGTTAACGTTTTGAGGAAGGAGTCTCCAGTGTCAGTGCTTGAAAGCATGCACAAGGTAGGTACAAGGTGCATTCAGACAGAAAGTGAGGAGGCTCGTGAGAGAAACGTAAAAACGGGAACCAACATCACACGCAGTCACGCACGGATGAGGACGCCGCTGACGGATTTATAATCGTATCATAAAAACAACTGCTCTAAACAGGAAACTGACAACTTCTGCATCATCCGATCGTTGATTATGTTCCGACAGCAGCCTGACCTGATGTGTTTTATGACCTCCGTCCATAGTCATAATCATCAAAAATCTATAAACACCCACGTATAGAGAGTCGTGCGTATACAGCACTACAGGTCATGTCCTCGTGTATCTCTAGCTCTATACAGCGTGTGTGTGTGTGTGTGCATCAATCGTTCCCGTATCACATTCCCTCTTTCTGTAATATATCTCCCCTGCCAATGTGTCATCCATTTGAGCAGTCAAATGATCCCTGTCCTGATTGCTCTCGGCTGTGCAGTCATGGTGTAACCTTATTGATTTACATTTATTCATCATTCTCTTTCAGAGAGAGAGAGAGAGAGAGAAAAAAAAACAACCAAAAAAAAAAAAACAAACCTACTCACACTGATTTGCTGACAGCGTGGATGAGCTCGAGCGTCTGAAATGCAGTTGTTTGACATTGGGTTTGTGTTACAGGTTGCGTGGGTTTTGAGAGTTTGCAGTCGCTCAGGTCCGGGATGGGATGCGAGGCGAGCTCCTCCCAACCCCCCCCTCCCCTCCTCCCAACCCGGCCGGAGTTGCTTTTTTCGTCCTGGGTCGCGGCCTGTTGCCGTGAAGTGCCGGCGCACGCCGGGTAAAAAGTCTATCTTTACCGAGCAGCACAGCTGAAACGCGAGAGAAGGGCGACAGCTGGGGCCGTCAGTCATACATACGGATTACTGTAAAATGAATCAGAGGAAGGGGGCGGGAAGCGGTGGGGGGGTCATGCGTGATGTCATCAGACGCGCATGGAAAAGAGATCGGAAGTAAGATGGCGGGCGAGCGAGTGCTGGCGTCACAGCGTGTTCAGTTTCTGTGTTGGACCAGACCATGCCCCTCTCTCGCTTAGTATTTTGAATCTTTTATTTTTTTCACAATCTCAGCAGCTGTTTAACCTGCTGTTCAGTGCAGACCCAGAGCTCCAGGAGCAAGAGGAACGCCCCCGCTCTCATCCCTCACCATCACGTCCCCCTCGCTTTCTGTTTATTCAGGTGCAGCGGTGGAAGGAATGCTCTCTTATTCTGTCTGGTTCGCTCTCCGTCAGTCTTCTTCAGTCCTCTGGTTTAAAACAGTCGGCTCTGGGGTTGCGCATGTGTGTGTGTGTGTGTGCGTCTTCGTGGGAAAGGCCTCAAATAGTCCAGGGATTAAATATAGCAACAAAAGCTTCTTATAGTGGCGTTAAGGTGTAATAGTTATCCGTTCTTATTAGCGAGCAGATCGGAGGCAATTAGCGTCCGGGCAGCCGGATTAGACCGAAGTCTAACATATATTTAACATTTTGAACATTTTCGTGAATCTCACTGTTAAGCTTAACATACTCGGGAGTGTGTGTATAAGTGAGACTAGATGAGATCGTTCTGAGCGCCGCTACTCGGATCTTTAGGTAACTATTCCGTACGGTTTTTACAGTATGTATATTTTACTCAAGTCTACTGGTTTGCGCTGCTTTGCTCCGGCCCTGGACGCAAACCCAACAGCTCCAGATGTTGACCGAAAGGCTCCGACCTTTCATGCTTCTCAAATGCGAAGGCGTTGGAAAACAAAGCGCCGATTCCCAGCCCCGAGCCGATTCTCACGGATGCGAGAGAAACAAGAAGACGCAAATAGCCAACACGCGTATTCCCTAGGAGAGCCGGCTGTTATGGTAGCCGCTCCGCGGTGCTGTCACTTTGACCGGCTGGGAACGACCTACCGAAAGAAAAAAGAAAAATGAAAAAAGTCCATATTAAGAGAAAATTTCCTAATGTGCGGGTTATTCATGTTTTCCATTTTAATATGACGTGTTCTGCGTCTAAATTTGGCCCTAAACAATCCCAGATGTTTTAATTTCACCTTTGGCCAATCAGTGCTGAAATGTTATTCCGACAAAAACCTTATTAACTGCAGCAATCAAAGTCATGCGATGACATTTTTTTTAGTGTATCATTATCATTGACAGGACGCCAGACGCGTTGTGTACGAAATTATTTTAATGACCCTCTGGACGCCCATCGGGTTCAGGGGCCGCGCGTGTGTGTGTATGAGCTCAAGTTTGTGATGTCGCAAAATAAACTCGGACCAATAATCATGCTTACACGATGACGTAGACGTTTTCAGGTACGCGGTGTGCATGCTAAGCCAAGTTATTTAGCTTGTATGGCTCAAAGTATCACAATTTATATTAAAATATTATTATTATTATTATTATTATTGTTAATGTTAGCATTGTTGTACTGTTTAATGACAAATTCGTCTACTGTTCTGGAAATCATTGAGATTAATTTCCCCAATTTCGTCATATTTCGCTTACCAAGGGCCGGACTTTTTTTTTTTTTTTGTATTTTTAATGCAGTCTTGAGGAAAAGATCTCCAGCCTTCATGTTTGTTAAGCCTCACAGTGACCTATAAATAATTTAAGCATTAAAATCATCTAAGGTGAGGCATGAACCAGTGAGAAACAGGTGCAGATGATGAACAGATGATTAGGATGGTGATTAGTATCCTGGTGACGCTGAATGCTGAGTGGCTGGAACGGACGAGAGGGGAAACGAGGTCGCGCCGGAGGCTGTTACATAAACTACTGGTTTTTAAATTGTATCTTTAGGGACTGAAGACCCTAAAGACCCTAAATCGGACAGATATCAGAATCCGCGTCGACTTTTCTCTCCCTCCCTTCGTCGCCCATAAGAGCTCACAGTGTGCCAGTTTTTCTTTCGGGCCTGTGCATTACAGTTCACTTCCCAGGGCCATATCTCTTTCCCAGTGTATTAATTATGACAAATAAACCGTGTCAGATATATTAACAGCGCGCTCTTATCTCTCTCACAGGCACCATAATAAGATCAGCAGCGTGCAGGGCAGCCGTCTCCGAAACCTCACCCACCTGGAGACTCTGGACCTGAGTAATAATGACATCATCGATGTGAGAGAACACTGCTTCCCCCGCGGCCTCCGTGTCCGAGAGCTGTGAGTCAATCCTCCTGTCTCTCTCTCTCTCTCTACAGCATGATTCTTTCTTTTCCCTCCGCCACGTTCACGTGTTTGCCAATGTGCTCCTTCTTCTTTCTTTTTTTGACGTATTTTCTGGCACTTCGTTTTTCATGTTCCTGACACCGCAAAACTGGAACATTTATCAGGCCGTGATGTCTGACTCCCCGGACATGTCTGTTAAAGATCTGAGTCTTATATATATATATATTTAAAAAAACATGTATATAATGTATCAATGTATCAAGTATATATACATTAGCATTATATATATGTTATGTTATACAATATAGTTGTATAACAATAATGTATATCTATCTATCCATCTGTCTAAAAAAAATATATATATATTTTTTTCCCATAAGTTTCTGCATGTGTAATAGATAGTTAGATAGACCGACAGATAGATAAATAGATAGACAGATATATAGACAGAGATAAATAGATAGAGAGACAGATAGAAAGCAGACAGACAGATAGAGGGATAGTAATTCTCAGTAATTAGTTGCACTGTGCATATGTGTTGAGAAATAACTGTTGAAAATGCTAAAAATTATTCACACCCACAAAAAGGGGAAAAAATTGCAAATAGATATTTTTCAGAATTCTGAAAATCTGGAAGTTATGAAAGGAAAATAATTTGTAGGGTTTCTTAGACGTACGGTTAAGCATTTCAAACTAACATCCGTCCAAACTGTCGTTTTGGTCTAATCGCCTCGGTGCACAAAATCCACACGGAACTTTTCTCCCGAGTCCCATCCAGAGTGTATTCTCACCCGGGACTCTCAGTCTCCTGATCCGTCCTGATCCTGCGCAGGGTAAAGCATTTGCTGAAGATTAGACTGTAATGTATGGAATCTCTCTCTCTCTCTCTCTCTCTCTCGCTCAGGTCGCTCAGCAGTAATAAAATTGTACACCTGGAGTTTGGTGCATTCAGGAACCTGAACGAAACTCTCCAGGTCCTGAGGCTCAGCAGGAACCGGCTCACCCAGCTGCCTGTCAAAGGCCTCGAGCTTCCCAGACTAACGCAGCTGTGAGTTCACACACACACACACACACACACACACATATATATATATATAGATATACACACACACATGTACACACACGTACACACCTTAGACAGCACATGACCTGAATTCACCTGCATACATCAATCAACCGGGACCGATTTCCACACTAGACTTTTTCCGAGTATAATAAACATTTGCGCTATGTGGAATATGTGAAATTAAAGGTGTGGTGTATGAAATGCAAAACAAATTGTTACAGGCAATTTAATTACAGAGCATTCATTCAAGTGTTAATAACCATACTGAGGTGTGTGTGTGTGTGTGTGTGTGTGTGTGTGTGTTTGATTAGCACTGCTCAGTATAGGATGCTCCATGCTTGTCGTTCCTGGCCCAGGAATCTGAAGTCTAAAGGAATCTAAAACCTTTCCTGAAACTCTGATGCAGGAACTAAATCCCTCAAGAGAAAAAGACCTCATTGGAAAGTTCCTTAAAAATGTTTCTGCATTTCTAAGTTTCTACTTAAAGTAACGGAAACATGCCTAAAGTCCCCGATTTCCCGATAACATTCAATCTTTTTTTTTTTTTTTTTAAATTAAGGGATACAGTAAGTTCAGCTTTAGTTCTTGAAAGACTTCCAAGGTTCTTGTGGTAGAAACCTATTCCTGAGGTTCTGTAAACATTGCCGAGAACGCTTCTGCAATAAAATCCTTCAGTTAGTTCCTGAACTCTTGAAAAAAAAATCCCAAGGTTCTTGTGGTAAAACGTGTTCGTAAAGTTCGGTAAAAGTTTCTCGGGTTTCCGAGAGCGATTTTACAACGATGGTCGAGAATTATTTCCCCAGTTGTTGAAGATGTGCCTGAGTTTTTTTTTATTTTTTTTATTCCTTCTTTTTTTATTTTTATTTATTTATTTTTTTTAAGTTTATTGCAACTTTAGATCCTGAGGTCCTGTGGTAGACGTGAGTTTTCAGGAATGTTCCTGTATTAATTAAATAAAAAGGTTCCTGTGTATCTAGAAAAGATTTCTCCAGGAAAGTTCTTGAAAACGTTCTCCAAGTTTCTGGGGGGAAAAAAAAATCCTGAAACTGGCTTAGTTCGTGAAAAACCTTCCTGAATTCTGATTCTTTCAGAAATGTCTGAAAGTGGTGCTGGGCTCCCTGAAGACGTTTTTTGCTCTCAGTTGTCACACCATACACCTCACACCTGTGCCGTTCATCCGAAGAGGGTGCCCTCACCTCCATTACACTCTCTCTCTCGGCATGCTTTGTTCTTTAGGCTCGGGGGTTACTGTATCTCCCGTCTGCGTGTAGCAGGAGGGTGGAGAACACAAAGCCACCACCGGCATGTTTGCGTCTCGCTTTGCTCTCAGGCACTACACACACTCTAGTCCTTCACACCTGGGTGTTGTATCTGGTTCCTCAAAGCCAGAGCTTGTGTGTGTGTGTTTTGGAGGGATCGGTTGGTTCTAATGGAATGGTGACATGAGACGGAGGAGGATGAACACCTGCTAAAACAATGTTAACTGGCTCCATGTCACTGTTGTCCTTTTGTTATGTGCTTGATATTTGTAGAGAGCGAATCCAGATTTATTCCACAGCACTGTTGATTTCTGATTGGTTGGAAATGAACCATTAAATTCTGATTGGTCAGAGGTTAATTGATGGATTATTATTGGTCAAAAGTTAACCACTGAATTCTTATTGTTCGAAAGTTAATTGATGAATTTTGATTTGTCAGATGTTTATCGAGGTGTTCTGATTGGTCGAAAGTTAACTACTGAATTCTCGTTGGTCGTAAGTTAATTGATGAATTCTGATTGGTCAGAAATGTTGGTTGGTTAAAAGTTCATCACTGAATTCTAATTAGTCAGAAATTAGTCATTGCGTTCTGGTTGATCAGATGTTTATCGATGAATTCTGATTGGTCAAGAAGTTAAATGATGTCTGACTGGTTGAAAGTTAACCACTGAATTATTATTGGTCAGAACTTAAATCACTGAATCTTGATTGGTCAAAAGTTAATTGAAGAATTCTGATTGGTCAAAAGTTTCTAGCTAGTTTTCCAGATCAGCAGCTCTGACAGTAGTGATATGTGAAACTGTATCTTTCTTATTTATTAGTCATTTACATGAGATTCCAGGCTTCACCCTGTGTCTCCGTGTGTGTCTCTGCAGGGACCTGAGCCGGAACCGGCTGCGCTTGATTGAAGGCCTGACCTTTCAGGGTCTCTCCAACCTGGAGGTGTTAAAGCTCCAGAGGAACAACATCAGCAAACTCACAGACGGAGCGTTCTTCGGCCTGGCACGCATGAGAACCCTGTAAGTGCGCTGTGTTCTTTGATGTTATTGGATATATTTACAGGACAGTGCTGACAGAAACCAGAAATCAAACACTCAAAAACATAATTCTGTTCTGTTTTTCTAGCAATTCTATGGGGGGGCGCAAAAAAGTCTTGACTATTTATAGAGACCGGGGAAAAATTTGCATACTAAGTACATAGAGTTTGATTCGTTTTATGAACCGTTCTCGGTCTTGCTAATTAGGGTAATTTCATGTCTGGTATTTAATTATAACGAGGCTGAATTTGGATGAAAGCCAAAACGCGGTCTCGGCTTAGTAGTTCGAAACGTCGTTAAATCTGGGAGACATTACCGAACTCTTAAGTTCAAACTCGCTGCCTTCAAGACGTTCACAAGCCAAGTGCAATTTGTGAAATTTCCCTTAATGCTAAATCATATTTAGAGCCATCCGTCTTAATTTCTGCGCTCTGACAGGTAAATTGCAGCCGGCTTAGTCGTTTAGCTGTAATAACCGAGCTCTGGCGGTTTTTTTTTTTTTTTTGCTCCCGCAGCCATTTGGACTATAACAGTCTGAAAGAGGTGAACAGTGGCTCTCTGTACGGCCTCCAGTCTTTGCTGCACCTCCACTTGTCCAACAACTCCATCGCAAGCTTCAACCCCGAGGGATGGCGCTTCTGTGAGAAGCTGCGAGAGCTGTAAGCTTTGGTTATTTATTTTTTCTCCTTCATCTCAACGCCTTGTATATTGATAAAAATGCAGTTAATACAAAGTCGAAAGAAAGCCGGTTTTAATAACGAGGATGTGTGGCATTTCTTGCAGGCATCTGGGCCATAACAACTTGACGAAGCTGGCCGAGGGCAGTTTTGTTAAGTTAGCCAACTTACAGACTCTCCAGCTGAGCCACAACTCCATCAGCTATATCGCAGAGGGAGCCTTCAGAGGTCTCAGCTCCTTACGCTTACTGTAAGTGTAACACGTCACAGACATTTTATGAATGATTTATGTTACACACATCGTGAAGCGTTGAATCTTGATGTTCTTTTATACCACGGCTTTGAAAAAGGTTGTAAAATTTGGTGGGGAAAAAAAATAATAAACCAGGCCATGTGACTACCAACAAGCATCAAGACAAGCAGACGTCATTTTATAGATTAAACTGTCGCACTGCTGATTCCTGCGGTCATAAGTACTACAAGTGAGTTTGTTTAGGGGGCGTGGCTTTTCAGTGAACTCACTGTACTTGTTTGGAGTTCGGATTAGCCTTTAAATTCGGACACACCTACACTCAAAACACGTCTCCGATGCGACTCTGCTGATGTTCCCTAAGCATTTAGCAAAACAAGTGTAGATGAGGCTTTTGTGTAGATCTGGGCCGTCCTGTTTTTTCTCTTCTTTTCTTAAGGTACTAAATCTCGAATGATAGCTATGGCTTCGAAAGCGGTTCTTTTGCGTGGACGTGTTGGGAAAAGCTGCCATTTGGGTTTTGTTTCTTTTCATGAAAGCTCTTTTCTTTACTGTTCTTTCGTCTTTGTTGGCTCATTGGTTCCCACCGGGGCTTCCTGGGTGCACAGGCTCCCTGTGCCAGGCATCTCAGGAGAGCCAGGCACTTTTTTTTTCTTTCTTTTTTAAAGCTTGATTAAAAAAAATATAAGGGTCGTGCACACACAAACACACACACACACGCACTTATCCTCTACTGTTTCTTGTGTTGTGTACTATTATTTGTTCTTGTTACGGCTCTCTCTCTCTCTCAAAGAATTACGCCTTTGCATGAAGGCTTTCTCTCTCAGTAGGGTGCCAGACCTTGGCCTTAGCGCCCCTTTTTTACGTCTGATGGTTAAACCATGGGGGAAGGGGCTCCTCGTGTGGGAATGAGAGGGTCTCTGTTTGACCCCCACCTCTTCTTTCTTCTCGTCCTTTTCTTCTGTCCGTTCTCCCCGTCCGTCTCGCTTCATTGCTCCCTCATCCCGCGGCTTGTCCTCCTGTTTGATGTGCTAATCTTTCTACCTCTCTGCGCCTCCGCTGAGAGTTTTCTGTGGGGTTAATGTGTGCGCTTTGCTATTCTTCTCCGCTCCGCTCAGCCATCCTGCTTGTTCTCTCTTCCTTCCTTTCTTTCTTTCTCTATCTTTTTATCTCAGTACTGTTTGACAAGACAGTTCTAATCTAATCATGGCTTTAGTGTGCGGCGATGAAAGGGAGCAGGGCAAGCTTTAATTGGGAATGTGGCGGGTCAGAGGGAGAAAGAGAGAGAGAGAGAGAGAGAGAGGAAGGAGCGAGGACCGGGGGGGGGGAGGGGGGGTGGACCGGAGGTCCTGGGCACCACCATTAACGACCCACCGTTCATTTAGGACCATCCAGCCAGAAAGAAAAGGAAACTGGCAGCCAAGGCAGAATGAAAGAGAAACAGAGCCAGGGTTGTGTGAAAGAGGGAGCTGTCAAAAAATCGCAGTGGAAGTTTAGAGGAGCGGGTTTGAAAGAGTGGCGCACATACACACAAAGCAGGTCTCGAAAGGGAATTATCAGAGATTTTCTCTCGCACCTCCCCCCCCCCGTCTCATTTCTTAAACTTTTCGTTTAAATGCTTAAAGATGAAGTTCGAAGGGGGCGTGAGTTCAGCTAGCACGTGAGCTCGCTGGAGCAACACCGCAATGATACGAGGGAACTTGTATCCCGATGCTGGCGCGGTCGCGACTTGCCCACTCTGTCTGGCATGATCCTGCCAACAGCTTCATGGTGCTGAAAGATTCTGAGGCCTCTGTGTTTGTGTGTGTCAGTAGCTTTCAACTGGCATGCATTATGCATGCGTTAGCCTGTGCATGGCTGTTTTCCGCAGCTTCATGCTTCACAAAGGAAAGAATGTGTTTGGCTGGCAGAGAGAGAGAAAGAGAGAGAGAGAGAGAGAGACTGAAAGTGCTCAAGGGTGGGGGTAAAGAGAGAAAGCTGGAGGGAAAGAGCTCTTCAGACCAGGTGTGTTCAACCTGTGACTCTCAACCATATGCCTGCCAAATAGAACTGAGCCAGGGCCAAGACTGCCTCACTCACTCTCACTTCACACTCAGTCTCTTTCTTTCTCTGTCTGCCTATAGGGAACTCGACCACAATGACATTTCTGGAACAATCGAGGACACCAGCGGTGCCTTTGCCGGCCTGAAGAAACTCCGGAAGCTGTGAGTCTTTTTTCCACTCCATCCTCTTTTCTCTCCCCTCTCACTCTCTCCATCCCTCATCTCGCCAAGTAACTGGAACATGCCGGTGAACCTCAAGCCCTCTCTCCATGATCAAAACCAGACAGTTTGGGATTACTTCACTTTTTGGGGCCTGAGTCACTGTAGATCTGTTTCAGGAGAGATTTGCGAGCAGCAAGAGTTCGATCGGACAGACACTAGGAGATCGTTGAGCATAGGTCGAGTGCCAAAGGTTCCTGTGTAACCCTGGGAGCAGCATGAGCTAACAGTATTTGAGGATAGCTGTTGCAGCCGGTTTGCGCCAGAAGGCCAATCAGCAGATGATTAGACGAGGCAACAAGATGAGATCGAAGCATTTGTTCCATGTTGAGCTGAAAACTCCATCATGGTCGAAAAACAACCAGAACTTCACAAATTTTGTTGACTCATATTGAGACAGGTTCTTGTATTGTATGTGCAACTTTAAAATCTCTAAACTTCCTGGATCTCTTTAACACCTGGGTGGAATTCGACAGACATCCCGTTATTAGTATTTATAGATTTTTTTTTAGGAACAGGGCTTGCTTGTTCTGAACTTGCTCCGAGTATCTTGTTATGGTTAACTGGTGTCTTGCCTCCACTCTCCGATCTATCAGATCCTTTGAGTGGCGCTTCCGTTGCTCAAGTGTCCAAGAATCAAAGGTAGTTTTATATTTTTAAAACTCAAAAGAACAAAGTGGTGTTGCATCAGTAATCTGAGCTAAGTTGACCTAAACTCTTTCTAAAGTCAGTATTGTGTGACTGCGGCATCCATGAGGCACTTAACTAAAAGTTAAGTTTGATGATTACCACAAAATTGAGTTTCAGGATCGATTGATCCTCACTCCCCCAATGGCCAGCATTCGCATTGATTTTTGTGCTCCATTCTTGGGTACACTTACGTATTTACACCCTCCGATACAAGGTGTATGAATCGCCATGAAAATTAACCAGACTTTGGGGTAAAGCCCCAACCCTAACCCTAACCCTGTTCTCGGAAACAATCGCGGCATCCTAATGTGAAAGACACTGACATCGATTAAGAATTTTCTTCAAGGCCGGTACTCATGGTATCTGAAAGTATTTTTACTCAATCAGTAATTTGAGCTATGTGACCAAGGGAGCAATGTCGCATCCAAGCAGAACTTCTTTCTAAACTCTTCTGTCACATGCCCTGCACTCATCAACATGACCAGAAGCTCAACCTGCATTCCTATCTTTTCACTGCACAGTAGAAGCATCTTAAAAAGGCTACCGTGGTCTTTCCATGCTTTGGATGAGAACGTTTGGATACTAAGAGTGGTTTCGGATGGACAGTAGTAGTTGGAGGGACTTCTAAGAAGGTTTTCCGTGGCGAATTGAGAACGCTCCGTCTAGTCCCCGCAGTTGTGCCAATTAATCCTGAGGGTGTGAAATGCTAAGGTAAAGGGGCATCTGGCCTCATCAAACACCACGTTCACCCCCTGCCCTGGTCCTTTCATCCCAGTGATACGCAGCCAGGATAAAATCCCACTACAGTCACTAGGTTCCTGCCGGAGAGGCCATTGAGCCGGCCTGGGAACGAGAGCGAGGATGACAGAACGAAACATCAAAGGGCCTTCCCGCCTGCTTTGTGCCTGTGGACATTCCCATAGAGCGATGCAGATGAGAGACGGGTACGTAGTTTTATCAACCGAGTGGACTCTTCGCCGTCGCTTTGTTCCCATCGTTCGTCCTTGCACATTGATGTGACTAAGAAAATACCCAGCGTCCCTTTATTTGTTCTCACTCTTCCATGAAGTTCATTGATCTCCCTTTGGGCAGATTACGATTTTAATCCTTTTTATCATGCGTGGATCGCTTGAGGTTTAAATGCAGATCAACTCTGCTTTCATTATTCAATTTTAGTTTAGTTTTTGCTGTTCTTTACATAATACCGTATTTTTTCCAGGCGGTGCAGATGTGTCTTATTTTACTAGCTGCTGAATATCCATGCTGCTCAAATTAAAAGATGCAAAAAGGGACAAGAACTGAAGGCAGGCGTTAAGGATGAGGCGGGGGAAAAATAAAGCTCAGTTTAAGCAGAACCGCAAAATAACGAAAGATCAGTACAGATGATCAGGGCAAGGCAGAAGCAGCCTTGAAGCAGCCTAGCGTGGAGGTTTAGGACGAAGACACAGAAGAATCCGGGTGGCTGCCCCGGTGATTAGCAGCCAAAGGAGATGAGGGAAAGTGATGTCTCTTTCTGTTAGGAGTTGACAGTTCCTGTCTCGCTGTCGCATACATTGTCATAGATCACGCACACACACACATACACAGCCTGATGACAGACATTACAGAGTGCCTTAGTCTCAGTCTGGAGGAGGGACCAAGTAAAGGACTTGCATAGCCAGAATTCAAACAATAGCATCCAACCTGCCAACACCACAATCGTACAGAACGGGGCCAAGGTTCTGGAAGCATGACCACCATTTAGCCTGCAACTACTTAGCACTACTTGTTGGGAATTGTTGTACAGCGCATTGAAACTTGTAGCTTGGTGTTTTTAGTTCTGTTTGACCAACTTGTCTTTGTTGAAACCGGAGAGAGACGACCGTATACGGTGATGACATGCAACTCTCATTTGTCAAATGTTTGACAGGCTGATGGTTAACTAGATTACTGAAACAAAACAAAACAAAAAAAAGCTGACAGAAAACCATTGTTGATGACGGCTATAAAAGTTCATCCACCATAAAATGACAAACAAAAAAATAACTTGCAATCTTGATTTCAACTCAATGCTGAATGACATAGAAACCAGTCAGGTACCAGACTCGACTCGAGCAGGTACCCAAGAAATTCCTGGGGGTCCTCAAATCTTGTATATCACGAACGAGCGGGATTAACCTCTTGGAAGGTCACCGGCAGCTTGTTTAGCATTTGATAGCCAACCCATGACAAGCCGGCTTACTAATCTATAAGCTTCCGACTTGCTCCCTTCTCTGTCTGAGGCCTCTTTTCATGGGTTCGCCCCTGCCCTGTCATCACCGATACATTCTAATAAAGATAAAAGTGAGCTTTGAAGGGCAGTCTGGGAACCCCATTCTCTCATCCTCTTCCTAATCTCTGCACAGTTTGAATTTCCAGTGTCTTATCAGATTAAGCTCCACTAATTGTGCTTTCTCTCCCTCTGACATTTCATTTATTAAACGTTTCCCCGTTTTTTTTTTTTTGTTCTTTCTCCCCGTTGTCCCATCTCTTGCAAACGCAGGTCGCTGTTCGGAAACAAGATCAAGTCGGTGGCCAAGAAAGCCTTCTCAGGCCTGGAAGCCCTGGAGCACCTGTGAGTATCCCAGAATGCATTGCGGCCACTGGCGCACTCTGCCAAAAACAGATGCTTGAGAGGGCTGCTAGCAATTTAATAGCGTCTTTGTAAAAGGAGAAGAGCGAGGCTGTATGTTTTTTTTGTTTTTTTTCCCCCTTCCTTGCTCGCTCAGCCAGCTGCTCGGAGTATCGCTCCAGCCAGCTTCAGCCTTTTTCGCTTTTTCGCAAGACGAACATTTTGTCAAAGCAATGGAATTTAGTCTCAGGGAATCAGCTCGAGGGTACAGAGGTAACATGAAATACACTGGTCTCATTTTTGCCAGGGCTAAAGTAAACTTTTATACAGACAAAACCTGGTGTACATGTGTATATAATACAGAGGGAATCTGTATGTGTGTGTGTGTATACTGTATACCGTGTGTATATTGGGGACGCTCCAAAATCATCTCTGTCACATCTGAACAGAAACCTGGGCGGAAATGGCATCCTCTCCATTCTTCCAGACGCCTTCAATAATATGAAGAACCTCCGCACGCTGTGAGTCCCAGACCAGTTCACAAAATACAAACAGCAGAACCATATGTTTGCAGTGACGAAAAACTGTGTCTTCATTCTCAGTTTAAAAAAAAAAAATAAATAAAATCCCTCTGTGTTTCCAGCGAGATCTCGAGCGACAGATTCCTGTGCGACTGCCAGCTGCACTGGTTTCCTGACTGGGTGGTGGCGCGAGAGCTCCAATCTGGCGTCCACGCCACGTGCGCACACCCCGAGAGTCTGAATGGAACCAGCATCTTCCAGGCTCCAGCACAGAGCTTCGTTTGTGGTGGGCATCGAACAATACAAGTTCTGTTATATACCGTGTTCCTGTCCTGATGTGCTGTATGTTAGGTTTGGGATTGGACCAGTCTCTACAGGAGAGTTTGATCTGACACGATTTGACGTTCATGGAGATATAGGACGGATTGTTTGGAATATAGCTTGTGTGCTTATTACTTAATGGGGAAGGCTCATGTTTACATCAAATTTTAGTCAAAAGCTCTTATCTGAGAATATATATTCATGTCAAATGGACACAGGAATTCCATATTTCTATGCCACTTAAATCTTTTACAGAAGACCTGCCCAAACCTCAGATCACGGTTCACCCGACACCCACAGCCGGTGTGTTGGGAAAAGACGTGCGTTTAAAGTGCATGGCGGTCAGCAGCAGCAGCTCGCCCATGACCTTCACGTGGCGGAAAGACCAGGAGCCGCTGCCTCATGCCCACGTGGAGAACTTCGCCCACTCCTCCTCCAGAGACGGAGCAGGAATCATGGAGTACACGACCGTCCTCCATCTGCGCAACGTCAAGTTCGAGGACGAGGGTCGCTACCAGTGCGTCATCTCCAATCACTTCGGCTCCACCTACTCCAACAAGGCACGCCTCAGCATTAGCGGTAGGTTTTATTATTATATTATCATATACTTTATTCATATTTTTAATCTGTGAGATATGGAACACAAAATAAATGCTTAGGGATGGGAATCACCAGGGAGGACCCGATACGATATCATCACGATACCCAAGTGCAGACTCGATAGGCATTGCGATTTTATATCCATCACAATTTTATCTTAAATTTTTTTCGAGAATTTTTTTTTTATTATAAGCAAATTCCGCTAATTATTAGCATAGAAAAAAAGTGAACTGTTTAGAGTAAATCTGCAGGATTCCAGAGGAACTGCAACATTTTACCACCTCGAATGTAAAAATATAGAAATAAAAAATGCACGGATCACATGATACATCATTTAATCGTTGTTGTTTTTATTTTTTTCTTTCTTTTTTTCTGGCATATCAAACACAAGAACAACAACTGGCCTAAACATCAGTCACTGAATTAATGAACAGCTTCTCCATTCCATACAGCTGTAACCCTTCCTCCTGGACGACTAGCCAAAAAAAGCACAAGTCCAGGTTTTCCTGCTGCTGTTATAGGTTCCCGTAGTTATGGTGCAGAAAATAGCTGAAATTGAAACAAAACGTAAATGCTTTTTTTTTTTTTGGTTGCTGTTTCAGATTACTTTATCCTGATAGCATTTACCTTCAGGACTTATTTGATAAATTAAGGAGCTGACCAGGACTTATTTCAGGTTCAGGACAGAAATGTGATTAGTGGCCCCTCGTTTCTTTCTCCGTCTTTCCTGACCCGCTCCGTCCGAGCACATTTGGAACAAATCGATTTAGTGGCAACGCCGCGCAGACAGTGACTCCATTACACAGTCTAACAGCCAGACCAGAAGATGCAAATTGAGTGTATTTGGAGATTTTATTCAGTTTATTGATTTATTTCATGGTTTTATGTCTAATCCAGCTGAATTAGTTGGTGTTTATACTTGACCATGGCTAATTTGCTGCTTTTTTCCCCCCCATCCATCCACCCACCCACACACAAATTCACAAACAGTGCTGCCTTCCTTTGTGAAAACCCCTCGTGACCTCACCATCCGGGCTGGCGCGAAGGCTCGTCTGGAGTGTGCTGCCAAAGGTTATCCGCCTCCGCAGGTTGCTTGGCAGAAAGACGGAGGCACGGATTTCCCGGCAGCCCGCGAGCGGCGCATGGAGGTGATGCCCGACGACGACGTGTTCTTCATAATGCACGTGAAGCCGGAGGACATGGGCGTGTACAGCTGCACGGCCAAAAACACAGCAGGAATGATCTCCGCCAACGTCACGCTCACAGTGCTGGGTAAGACTTTAGGTTTAAACCGAACGCCGAGAGTTCTTCAGGGTTTAGACGAAGAAAGAACGTTCTGTTTGTTCAGACACTGACAGAAACAGTTGAGAAACAGTTAAAAGCCCTGTCGGGTTTAGGTTATACATCCAAGCAAGAGTCATCTGGGGTTTCTAACGCTGCTGGGATTTGGCAAACCCCTGATCCACTCCACTGCATAAAAGAATGTTTTCAGCTTTGGTCTAGCTGGTGCAGCTGTGGCCTTGTTTCTCGGGTCAGAGGTCAAAGAGCACAGAGGAGGTCAATGAGAGGCTCAGAGACATGATAGAGGGCTTAGGCAGTGGGATATGAGAGCTTATCTCAAGCCTGAGGGACGGTCCCAAAATCTGTGGTTGCAAGTACAAAGCAGCATGTTGGACGCACAAACTAATCCCCGCCTTAGGCAACTACCTGCAGGAAACACTGTCCACACTCGGACACAACGCCAAATCAGATACTACACTTGGACGATTTATGGTTTAATTTTTTCTTTGGAAACTAATCACAAGACATTGGGCATTTGTTGCTCTAAATTCAAACCACAATTGTGTATTTATTTAGCAATTGTTGTAGCATGGTAGCATATTGGGAATTTCCGTGTAAATAATAAGCACAATAAAACAATGCCATCTTTTGTAGGAACAAACTATATGCAGCGCGGAACGTTCTGGGTTCATGACGCATGCAGTCCATCCGAGGAACTAGGGGAAGTTTTAGTTAATGGATTATAGTTATAGTCCCGTATACCAAGACGTTTTTTCAGCCTTACTTCACCTTGACCACGTTACATGTTGGTCGATCTTGTTTAACGTTCTACTGCTTGAATTTTTCAATTGTACAATTGTATTGTATTGAAAGTTCAATTAAAACTCTTAGTAATTTGTTTTTGGCTAAATGAAAATCTTACCCGTGTTTTCCATTAGAAATGCCCCACTTGCTGCAGGGGATGGAGGACAGGAGTGTGGCGCTAGGCGAGGCGGTCGCGCTCCAGTGTAAAGCCATGGGTAGCCCTCCTCCTCGTATCACGTGGCTGCACGGCGGTGAGCCGCTGCAACCTAGCGAGCGCCACCACTTCACCCACGCCAACCAGCTTCTCGTGATCAGCAGCACCACGCTGGAGGACGCCGGGCGCTACACGTGCGTCATGTCAAACCCTCTGGGCACCGAGCGTGCCCAGTCCAGCCTGACTGTGATCCCGCGTCCTGGTGGCAACTGCCACGTCAACGCCAGCTCGGGGGCGGTCACCATAGGCATTGTCGTGATCGCTGTGGTGACGAGCGTCGTGGCGACCTCTTTGGTGTGGGTGTGCATCATCTACCAGACGAGGAAGAAGAGCGAGGAGTGTAGCGTCAACACCGGTGCGTGGTAAAACACTTCACGAGTAGACGTTCTAGACGTTCCTCTTTTGAGGGGTAAAGACTCGAGGGCTGAAGTTTTTCCTTGTGGTTTTTTTTTCCCTCCAGATGAGACCATCGTTCCTCCTGATGTCCCAAGCTACCTGTCCTCACAGGGGACGCTGTCTGAGAGGCAGGACGTGTGCATAAGAGTGGAGTCCAGCGGAGGATCCCAGCCAAGCGGTCACATGCACAGTAACGGTATGCCTTCTTTACCGCAGTGTAGGGTGGTTAGAGGTTTAATTTAGGGGCTTCCTTCTATTCTAATGAATATGTTTCTTTCCTTTACTCGTCACCTTTCAGGTGGGTTTGACGTTCCAGTCCTGTGTACTGACTGCATGGAAAACGGTAACAGTTACTCCAGGCCACCAGACTACTTCTGCCAAGGCATCGTACCCCCTCCAGGCATGGAGTACCAACAGATTCCGCCGCCGTCGACCTTCGTTAGCCACAAGGCACCCGAGGGACAATGTAACGGCACCCCGAACGGCGTCAGGAAGGAGACGCCGCCGCCATCGCACAAGAAACACAGCGATAGAAAAGGTGAGGGCGGCGAGAGAGAGGAAAAAAACGATCGGCAGAGCCTCATTGCTCAATATCCGCCTGTCATACTTTAACTCGGATTGATTCTTTGTGTTCCGCCCACAAGCGGAATTCTCGCCGTCCATCATCTCTCGATGAAGGAACTCTCTGTTCTGACATCAGATTGATTTAATGATTTAGTTTGGCTTGGTTTTTCTTAACACAGAGAGCGTGATCGGTACATTCCATGGCCTCAGGGCTGAACGAGGGAACAGGACAGGGAGTCTAGAGGCTGTGGTGCAGATGCGCTGTATTTTTAATCTGTGCAAAAGTGGTTTATATTGTTGTAGTGTAATATGTTAAAATTTTAGGTCAGGAGTACTAAAATTGAGGGTAAGACTAGAGACTTTACTTCGAAAAGCAAACAAATTCTGGCATAAATTAAATCTTTTGATAATTACCAATTAGCCACATATTGTATCTTACCCACAAAACCAACATTAACCTAATTATAAAGTTTCCCTCAAGCTTTAACGATCTACAAATGACTAATTACTAAAAACAGTTGACAGACTACTGCTTCAATTGATCTGTTTTTTTTTTTCTTTCTTTCCCGCCTCAGGATCCGTGGCCAGCAGGACGGGAACCTCGTCTCCGAGTGAGAGCCAGCATCGCCCTATAAAGCCGAGCTCCACTTCCTCTTCCTGCACGGACGCTGAGCTCACAAAGACTCTCTTACCCAATGGCCACACGCACTCAAGTGAGACCGCCCCCCTCAGACGGGCTAGTGACTAGCACCTCGCGGAGTACCAAGCGAAAAGAAAAAACTTTCGTATTTGCTATTTTTGTATCCTGTTTGCACTGTGAACTGCTACCTCACACCGAGGGGCGCACGTGGAGCTCGTCCCGCGTCCGATCGCGGAGTCTAGGCGTCCGGGTTTGAAGGCGAAGCTTGAACGAGGGGCCGTCCGTGCCCCGGTCCGAGCGTTACACCTGTACATAGTGTTTTAAATCCTCCTAAGGGAGGCTTCGTTCACCGCTGCAAAATTATTAAAAATAAATAATAATGTGACTTGCATTTGAAGCATGTTAATGTAGGGAGAATATTGTATGATACAACAGAGTGCTATAATGTTGGACTTTAAATTGTACATAAGAGTTTTCATATATATATATATATCTATATCTATATTATTATTATATAACTTTTACAGAAGAGTATTTGAATCTATTCTGTGCATGGTCCGATCAGAGTGATGCTATTTTTCCCTGTCTTTTTATAAACCTCCCAGCCCCGGTGCCTTACAGCATGAACAAAGGGTCTGTCGTCCGTGTCTCAGGAGCCGAGACTCTTTCTACTTTGGCGAAACGGAAACGTTTTTCCCGCACTTGAATTTGAGATAAACGCTACAATCTTCAGCTACGGCCTTAACGATACGGTTCGCGTTTGCTGGTGACACTGTTTAGGCAGAGTACGGGACGATAAGCTCAAGGGCGAGGAAGGAGGGGGTGGGTGGGGAGGGTAAACGAAACGCAAATCAGCACTTTGGTAGGAATAAGGTGAGATCTGACAGAAATTTAAATGCGTGTTTCATAGGAAGGTTTCGTACTTTTTCCACTAGGATTAAATACAGAAACGTTTAAGCAGCCGGTTTCACCATTCCCGCAGGTGAGGCCTACTGACTGTGTTGGATAAAACTGTGATTTTATTATTTTTTTTCATCGTTTGCACAGCCTTAAATCTTAGCAGGTAGGGTGGAGAAAAAAAGGAAAAATTCAGCTCTTCCGTTTGCTAAAGGTACACCAAATGCTAGCAGTCACCCAGTCGTCTGTCTAAACTGTACGGTTCTGGTTTAATTTTTTTTTTTGTCTTTGTTTGTTTGTTTTTTTAAATTAAGTAAATTTTATAATCTGGACACCTATGAGAAAATAAAAGCACCTAAAACATTGGGGAAAGAAAGAAACAAACAAAAACAAAACACAACACACTGTGAGAAATATCTTCGCGCATGACAAAAGGGATGAAGATAAACATTACTTACATGAGGAAAGGGCATCATTATCGGTCTTAGCCGGTGTTTCAATGTCTACACACAGAGAACGGCCAGTATCTACAGTAAACACCATTAGATAATGCTACGTCAACGTTACTAAACGCCTCATTAGCTAATGCTAACTCTAGCCTCTTTAAACCAAATAACAGGTACTGAGCAAATAACTGAAACCTCTGAGGCTTTTTAAGCCTACTCATTTTGCTTGTTTTTTTTTTGTTTGTTTTTTTACAGAAACCAAACTGAGGGAATAATTTGTTTTCTGTGTCAGAGCTAGTTAGCGCTCTAGGTTACAGCATGTCCGTCACTCTGTTACCCGACTAACTAGTCTAGTCTACAAAGCTAGCGTTTCACTAACCGGCTAAAAAAGGTTTTACCGTAGCTTGTGTGGCGTAGCCGACTTCTTGAGCTTCTTTTTTTTTCCCTGGATTAATTTATTGAACGGCTGTACATTTGCAGTGCTGAGAATGTTGACCCGTGGCAAGTTGACATGTCTATTAAAATCACAGTCTTGCTCTTTGACTTCTGTCGTCTTTGTTCTCTCCATCGAGTTTATTAATAAATTAGATTTTTTTTAAAAATACAGAATAAATAAATGAAAAAAAAGGGGAAAAAACTGCAGTTTTATTAATGGTTTAATGTGTAATAAAGCACATGTGAGGATGCTGTTATTGAAAAATAATCAACAAGCCGTCGCAATGCAGAGTTATTGTTAACACACCAACACATCACATTGTGTTTTATTTCTCTTATACACACAGCACTAACAATTATTTTATTTATGTAATTAAGAAAGGCACGATTTACATTTATCGTTGTGTTATAAATCCACACTTTATAAATCAACATTTTATTTAATTCAGACACAATGTGTTATATAATGTAATATAGGTATTTGTAGTCCCTGAGTAATATTCAGTGCAACAATATTGCATTAGAAAGAGTGCCTGTAGAGTGAGTATTCCCAATACTGAGAACATTATACTGATGAGAAAAAAGTATCACTTGCCTGATGTCACTAAAACACAGAGACGTTAGTGCTGTATTAGGCTCTGTTCACATTACAAGCCGTATTGTTTAATTCAGATCCACATTCATAATTACAAGTGACTCTAATGTGGATGCATCTCCACTGAAACGACACGTATGTGCACATCTTGGTCATACTTGTGCACTCACTCATTCATTTCAATCTATCGATCTATTTGTTGAGGTCCAGTAGAGGAAGGAAGGAGGACGCATCACTTTAGCTGTTTTAGCAGCTGTTGCTAGCACTGGGGAGAAATCCCCACGCTGCAGGTGCTGACTGATGACATCAGTGAGTGCAAAAGGTCGCATGAATTCCAATCGGAAATGTTCTCATTCTCAAGTCACATGACCACGTATTGGATATGTATCCGATACGGATCGGATTTTTGCATTCAGACAGCCCTAAACAATAACATTAACAAAATCAGAAAAACATTTTTCTGTTTTCAAACAGCCCCTAAATATTATTATGAATAATAATAATAATAATAATAATAGATCTGAGAAACATCAAATTTTTGCATTCTGACAGCCATAAATGACAACAACAATAATAATAATAATAATAATAATTACTTCTGAGAAACATCAGATTTTTGTTTTGACAGCCATTAATAATAATAATAATAATAATAATGATAATAATAATAATAATAATAAAATTTGATCTGAGAAACATCAGAGTTTTGCATTCTGACAGCCATAAATAATAATAATAATAATAATACAATTAAATCTGAGAAAGATCCGATTTTTGTGTTTAGACAGTACTATAATAATAATAATAATAATAATAATAATAATAAAAGATCTGAAGAAGATTTTTGCACTTAGACAATCCTAAAAAATATATTCTTTTTGATTCATTACGGCATCAGGTTTTTTAAAAAACGCAAATTTGCCTTTTTTTTTTTTTTTTTAACCATCTAAAAATTTCACAAAACGTTTGGATAATGTTTGAACACAGTCTTTGTTACGGTCTACAAATTTCCGTAACCGGCACCAGAAGCTCAGAAGTTAAAGATGTCCTTGTGACTAAAAGGACAAGTCAAGGTTCTTAAGCTCTTGAACCTCTCAGCTTGTTGCTTGGGTTCGTTTCTGCGAAGTCGTCGAGCTCTTTACACGAGCAAACATTAAGCATGACCTTAGTTCCGTTGCAATGAGAACATTAGCTCTCTATCAGGATTTAACATTGGTCAATATTTAAACTGAACTAACGTGCACTCAGATACAGTTCACTAATGCTTTGTTTGCTAGAACGGGCTATGATCAAATAAGTAATGCCGCTAAAGTATGCTACGGCTGTTGATAATTCAGGTCGGCAAATGTTTGCGTTATTATCGCATTTTCCTATTTATTTTGTATGCTTGAGTTGTTTGTTTGTTTTTTTAAATATGAACTGTTGCACTGTTTGCACCGGAAGACGTACAGCTCCTGTACTGCACAGTCATCACATGACAACATGTACGTATAATATTCACCTGTAGACTCGGTTTCTCTCCATGGCTTCACCGCTTGTCTTCCTCGACCTCATAAAGTTATCAAAATGCCCGGGAGCTACAGCACGCTAGCCGTATTGTTTCACCGATGCTCTCGTAAATCACTCCTGGTCTTTATGTTCACTGCTAAGAAGTGAACGAGCGAGTTTAGACTCACCACTTGCTTGGTCTTAGTGGTAAACTGAGCAGCTTCCCTACATCCCTTGTGATTTCTAATCCCTTATGTCCCAAGTCAGGATTATTGTCTGCTACGTACTGTATACACTACCGTTTAAAAGTTTGGGATAACGTTTGGAAATTTTATTGTTTTCCAAGGAAAATTTGTCTGTGTAGAAAATACAGCAAAAGAACAAGGCATGTGGACATTGTCAGAGTTTGAAATAATGGTTTTGATGGTTTTAGACTTCATAAAAAAGTCTATCAGACCGTCGGCATTGTAGCTGTTCAAGATAATCTGATGCGATTTCACCTCGTGCTTCCTGAAGCATCTCTCACAAGATGGATTGGCTTGATCGAGTCTTCCTCCGTACCACGCGGTCAGGCTCCTCCCACAACAGCTTGATAGGCTTCCGATCCGGAGACTTGTGCTGGCCGCTCCATTACAGTCAGAATTCCGGGTAACTTAAATTGTTTGTGAATTGCGTGAAAATGTGTTTTTCTTTGGAAAACAAAGAAACTTGCAAGTGATCCCAGACTTCTGAGCTGTAGTGTATTCAGCTTTGCCCTTCATGCCGAGCTCTACAGGTTAGATTGTTTCAACTGTTTTCCAGCTGATGACTGACTTGTTTAACAAATCCAATTCAAAACAATCAGACAATCAGAAAGGGGATTCATCAGCACCAGAGAGAATGACTTCACCCCAGCCCTCAGCAGTCCAATCACAGTCACTTTTACAACACATCAGTCCTGGGTCATGTCAGCAGTAAAGCATCCTGAGACCATTCATGTGCGGTGTTGCTTCTCAGCCAAGGGAGTGGGCTCCCTCACAATTTTGCCTAAGAACACAGGCCATGAATAAAGACTGGTACAAAAACATCATCAGACAGCAACTTCTTCCAACCATCCAAGAATAGTTGGATGACAAACACGATGGAGAACCTCGCCATGAGGCAAAAAAGTGATAACTACTGTAAGTGGCTCGGAGAACAAAACATTGAAATTTTGGGTCCATGACCAGGAAACTCTCCAGACCTTAATCCTATTGGCCGATCCTCAAGAGGCGGAAGTTTATCAGAAACTAACAAGTAATTATGGAAGAACGGGCTGCCATCAGTCGGGGTGTGGCTCAGAATTTGACTGACAGCATGCCAGGGCGAATCGCAGAGGTCTTGAAAAAGAAGGGCCAACGCTGCAAATATTGACTCTTAATATAATTGTCAATAAAAACCTTTGAAACGTGTGGAATGCTTGTACTTATACTTCAGTATACCATAGCAACATCTGACAAAAAGATCTAAAAACTAAAAACTGAAGAAGCAGACTTTGTGTAAATTTATATTCGTGTCATTCTCAAGACTTTCGGCCACGGCTGTATTGTAGTTCTGGTCCAAATGCTAAATGTGTGTCCTGTTAGCGCTCTCATCATTATTATTATTATTATTATTATCATTATTATTATTATTATTATGTCAAAATATATTCATACTCAGAATATCATATGGTCCCCACATAAGGGAGCCACAAGTCAGGTTCAAGACGCAGCAGCTGTCAATAATTATGTAATGATATAAAGCATAACTTTAGCTATGTGATGCTTTGGTTAAACTTCATGACATGGGTGTAAGTGAGATGAAAATTCGTATTTATCTTAAAAATGGTTGGCATTGTGGTCGCCTGGCACCTCCAGGGTTGGGAGATCGGCTTTCACGTTTTTTGCGGGCGCACCAGACCGCCTGGGTGTGTGCATGCAACTTGTTCTCCAGGTTCCCTAGTGATCCTATACAGCGCGAGTGGTATAGATAACGGATGGAACTTGGAATTTATACCAAAATAAATTGGGCAATCCTGCATTTGAAGCAACAAGGAAATGCCGAGAGTTTTCCACGGGGAGTGGTACTTTGTTGAGTTACTTTATTTAAATTAGCTTCTAAATATACAACAGTAATGCAAAGTTAAGGGACAATGAAGTATTTTTGTATATTTCAACACAACCCTTTCAAACTTTCAGAACAAAGCTCACAACCCTGGTTTACATTCCGGCCCAAATCCAAAGCATGTTTGCCTGAGAAATCTGCACCCTGTTCACTATTAAGTGCACTATTTTAGGGGTTCTGAGCTCATGTGTAAACGCATAATGCGCTGATGAAATCCTCCAGTGCACTGGAAAAATGCTGGCAACCAAACAGTGAAGTCTATTAAATGTTTTGCTGCTTCCAGAGAATATGAAGTTTGGCTTTATTTCGAAAACAGATTATATTATGATGACCTACAGTAGAGCTAAATCAATCGGATCAGTATATAGAGTATATAAGTGCATTGCGGTTACATTACACTTCAAAAATAAATCACAACCATGACCATGCTTTATTATAAAACTCTTTTAATAACTTTTATGTAAAACAGCAGACTTCCAGGCTGAACCTGATCACGGCGGTAGCGCTGGTTTAAAAAGGTACCTGCAACATGTGTAGTTGGATATCATTATATCCAGTGCACTGATGATCAGGAATGCAAACTGTTCAGTTGGTGAGTCCTCGAGCGCCAGGTCTTCCAGCACGCTGTACAAGACCTTTAAACTTCAGGCTTAAGATCAGACAAGAATTTTTTTTATTTTCTTACAGCCCGAAACATCAGGGTGCTATCGAAAGTCCTACAGGAGCAATTGGCGCACTTTTTCGTAAGCTCCAAGGAAGATGAATCCACCCAAGCTGATGAAGGCCATCCTGGGGGTGCTACCCGCGAAGAGCCTGCGAAAAAGGAAAGATGAAGTCAAGTTGTATGGAACAAATCATTCATTTTTCCTCTGGTGCCTAATGCAGGAACGCTGGGTGTGAGTCGAGGTTAAACACCACTCTTCTGCTGGGCATCATGCACATGTATTCAGACCTGGGGCCAATATAGAATCGCCAAGGCATCTACCGGCATACTTTAGGAAAGTAGAAGAAAGGGGGCAGGGAAGCTGAAAGCGCATCTAGCTGGGTCTGTGACGCATCATGAGTACCTGCTGCATCATAACCGATCATTTAAAGATTAAAAAAAGGATAAAAAAATTTTTTTTTTAAATCAAGGCCCAGTGAGTTACTCATTTCTTGACCAAGATAACATGCCTGGATTCCCTCCTCTAACATCTGACATGTTTTGTAAGAGGTCCTCGCAATAATAAAACAAATGTTGTTGTTGTTGCTGTTGTTTTTTGCGAAGCTCAAGTTCCTATCAGGGAGGAATGCGCACCGTCGATTCTGGAGGATGCAGCGGGCCATGAAAGTGCGTCCGTTCCCCCTCGGGGCTCTTTTCCACACAGCTGCTTTTGGTATTAGCGCTGGCCCTCGGGGCCTCTCCACATGACGGATAGCCAGATGACATTCACACACGTCCCTCAAGCATGCAGCCGCCCCCACCTCTCTCTCTCTCTCTCTCTCTCTCTCTCTGATACTCGTTGTCTTCCTCATCGTCGCCCGTCTCTTTTTATATCTCTGTATATTTAACCCGTTCCGAATCTTTTCCCGCAGAACCTCTTCCATGTGTCTGACTGAAAAACGTCTCGCTTTGAGCCCTAAAAGAAATAATAAAAAAAAAAATTAAGAAACACCTGTTGGAGTCGGAGGGTGGGTGGGTGACATGAGCAAGGTCAGAAAGCAAGGCACGAGGCAGTTTACGAGCCTCGATTTAGAACGGGGGGTCACGAGTGACCCTGGCATGCCCACTAATACATTAGTTTTGTCAACTGCAAAGCTGTACAAGGTGCCAAGCACGGCAGCTATCTCTCAACTATTCAGGCCATTTGCAGAATCTTGCGCGAGTCTTTCGGGATCACGTGTTTGCAGGCCTTCGACGTGCTCGCTTCGGCTTGTTAGTGCTCAAGATCATCTTGGAATAGGTTAGGCAGGCAGGGTGTATACAGTATGCGTAGGGGCTACATGCTGTATCGCCTTTTGAGTCAGCGCTGGTTAAATGGAAAGTATAAAAGCCTTCTGGAAACTCAACCTCAGTCTAATGCCACCAGGTCAGATAGCATACAAAAAATATATATATATATATATCCCGCCAAGTGGAAAGACAGGGATTCCAAGTGGTCTGTGATGACAGCAAAAGACCCCTTCACTCAAAGCTTGTGTCAAGTGAAAAAAAAAAACATGATGTCATCCTGGGTTTTAGGGAACATACGAGCAGCCAGCTGTATTGAGGAAATCTTCAGCTTTAATTATTATTAGACATGCCCTTTTCGCTCGGTTTCTGCGCTCCTTGGCGGTAGGTCAAGTGAGTCAGAGTTCTCGACTTTCACATTTCCTGCACCTGTTCGCTGACTCAAACCAACGTTATCACATCCAGTTATGAGTTGGCATATCTAATCAGGACCTAAATTAATGACTGTATAACTGTTCGGTATTTCCCATAGAGGCCTGGACCTGATCTGAGCCATGACTCAATTGCGATTCAGACGTTTTTTTATTTATTTTTTATAATCAAGTTGAAAAAGTAGACATTATCGTCATCCAGTAAGCACTGACATGAAGATTCTACATGGCGCTGAAGGATCTTCGGAAAGAAGAAGAAGCATGAATCCAGGCTTGGACTCCTTGAAATAACCGCCGCGAACAGGTTCTGCCTTGACGCTGGCGTTATACAAACAGGGGTACATTTTCTCTACATTTAGTATGCAGAATATTGGGCAGTAAATAATGCATACCGAAGGTAGAAAAATCGTATCATTCATAGAAATATACAATTCGGTAGCAATATACTGTATAGTTTAGCTATCCAGTATAAGGCATGTATAAAAAATTATTATTATTATTATTTTTTAATAATTTTTTTCCTAATATATTTAAACCCGGTTCCAGTTCTGTACGAGGGTCTTTTACTTATTTATGACAATGTAAAGGCAGAAAAACGGCAAAGACAAGATAGAAACCATGAGGAACATCAACATTTACCTCCTTTTAAAGAAATGAATGTTGACTATTTCTCAACAATTGCACTGTAATTCCACTGTACATAAATCAACTTCATATCATAAAATGTCAACATTGTGGACTTTTAGGTAGACTGTGATTCTTTTCGACATGTTCAGGAGAGTACCTGTAGCATCATCTGGCAGATCTTTTCGCAATTACCAGAACATATGGTGCCCATACACAAAGCAGGAAGGATTTTAATACTGGAACGTTGGGGAAAACTTGATAGAAGGTGATGCACAGAAGGTGATTGTCCATTTAAGAAATAAAAAATAAAAAAAACATTTTATATATATTTACATGTACAGATACATGGTGTTAAGTCATGTATACTTATGGTACATATTTATCTACAATTATATTAAACATATATTATTGGTGTTAAATGAAAGTGACTAATCTTTCAGTGGATTTCCCAGCATGCCTAGCGCTCAGGGCAGTGGATCGTGGATCGGACGATTGACAGCGACCTTTTTAAATCCTGGGAAAATACAAGTTCATGTGGCGCACACGGTCCTCGACTGCGACTGTTCTGAATGGTGCAGTCAGGAGCTTCGACCCCGAGCCCTTGGGGCGGAGCTAAACATATGGAAGCACTTTCTGGCTCGACTGCAAATGGAGCCATTACCATAATTACAGCTTTGAAGCTGGCCAATTTGTACGAGGCACTCAGCTGCAGGAGGGCCTGCGCGCTTCCACTGAGTGTCTGTCGAAAGCACTTTTTCCTCCTTCGCTGCGCAAAAGTTTTTCCCCCCCCCCAGAGTTTATATGTGCAAATATACAGTACACTACCGCTCAAAAGTTTGGGATCACTCTCTAACTCCATGGTCCGATTTTTATCTCTCTCTAGACTGTAAACCTGAAGGCGTTTATCAAAAATACACAACAATCTCCTCTGAACAGTTGATATTGACTACTTCTGCTCTGCTCTGTAAATCCTTCATTATGGCTCTAATCTGAGGTGCTGGTTGTTAATTAGTGATTTCTGAACCTGGTGACTCTAAATGAACTTCTCCTCTGCAGCAGAGCTAAGATTTGGTCTTGCTTTCCTGGGAAGGTCTTCATGAGAGACAGTTTCATCATCGTGGAGCTTGATGGGTTTTGCAAACGCACTCGACACAATGCTGTTCTTGCAAGAATTGTTCCAGAAAGTCTAAGTCTTAAAATAACAACTGACTGCTGTTGTTATTACATAATTACCTAAATCCATATGTGTTATATCCCTAGTTAAGTTGTAGAACGTGGAAAATAAATCACTAAATAAAAACAAAGAATTCGCAAGTGATCTCAAACTTTTAAGTGGTAGTGTGTATATTCTTATATATCTTATAGGTATCACAATTTTTTAGATTTCATTACAATACTTAAAACAAATTAAAACTATATTACAGTTTTACAGACAAAAAAGTGTTCACATTTTACCTATCAGCTATAGATTCACCTCCTAAGATCCGGACTCTACTCTTGCGTACATTGCGATTTCTACTGACTGTTTCTCTTTATTCAAAGCTCATAGCTATAAGTTTAATCAATATCTTAAACCAGCTAGAAGTCTGCCAAAAAAAAAATATACCTAACATTACATATGGTACAAGGATAAATATATAGATGACGAATTTGGAAGAAAATGTCATGTCCTCATAAGGAGAGACACGTGGAAGAGTGAAAGGTTCTTACTTTTAGAAGAAAACCAGTCCATTTCTACTGGACTGTCTTGTCTTACTTTCCGCAGGCACTTAACGTAAGAGCAGGGCAACAAATTATTGAATAAATATAGTATATGTAAGCGAACGAATGAATGAAAGAATCGTTGTCGTCGGACAGTCGCACTCAGTCCGGTCGGCGATTTAACTGCCTATCTTGGCAGGTGTGTATGCGTGGCTTGTACTCACCCAAACACACCCCGACACTTCCACACCTCGTACAGAACCAGAGGGATGTTTCCACTGGCCATAGAAGTACCAGCCTATGAAAGGAAGACAGCGAGAGCGTGTGAATGATCTACGATTCTGTGCGCTCTTACACATAAACACACCCGGCCAGGCTCGCTCGGGTACAAGAAGCCTCTTTCATTAGCACAGGTGAGGAATTCCAGTTAACAGGGTAAACAGGAGGAAAAGAACAGCCAGAACTCAGCACCTTCCTTTCCTGCTTTTTCGCACTTCATTCTGTCGTTACGCGCCGTGATGAGACGCAGGTGCAACACAACGGAACCGACACTTACGCCGACAATGCTGAGTGCACAAAGACTTTCTTAGAAATTACTTACTTAAATATATACATATTTTTAAACTACTTCCAAATCTATAAATCATTCAGTATTGGGCTCATTTATAGCAGACTTTTGCGATGAAATTACAAGCAGAATAGGTGAGGACTGAGATGGAAAAATCAGACCTGGCATTTTTTATGCATTTTGCAAAGGAGCTCGATATTTTAACATCAGATAAAAAAAAATTAAACGACCCCATGAATGTTAAAAAATTCCGTAAATGTTGAATATTAACTAACATCCCTGGATGTCCAGCCCCCTTTTCCCCACCCTATATTAGCACTGTTTTATCTAGCACCACATCTGAATTCCTGCTAATACACCGACCCGCTTTCTGTCAGAATAAACAGACACCATTTCTTTTTAAAAGTTAAATATCATTAAATAAAGTCTGAGCGTAACCCTGTTTGACTTAGCTGGCAGTAAATATACATATCGTTAACGACAGTTGACCAAATATAGTTAAAAATGTTCAGTTACGTTTTCAGGCGAAAGAGGAAAACGCAAGAATGTTGTGTGAAAATGTTTCAAAAGCTCATAACTCAGACATATGGTCAGCTGTTTAAATCCTTCCAACTCCTAGGCAGATGTTTAGGTCAGAAATCAGGAAGAAATCCAGTTTCATTCGTATTAATACGTCGGTGTACCTCAGGGACTAATTTTAGGTCCGCTGCTCATCAAAAACACCATCAAATTCCTACATTCTTACATACAATCCTGAAAAGGAGCTAATCTAGATTTCCTCATTACATCTCCTTTAACATTTCTTCAGTTCCTGATGCTAAGATAAAAAAGTTGAGCTGGCTGTTTAAGGTGTGTAAGCACGGCGTCAATACAAAACTATGCATGGCCCCGTAAGGTTCTTGAATAGAGTGTACTTTTTTTTTGGTTGTTGTTGTTGTTGTGAGCGTAGGCCTCAGACTGCTCTGACATCTACAGTTTGAATGGATGTCAGCCATGAACACACACTATTTTTTTTGTCTCAAACGGACAGGAGAGAGAGAGAGAGAGATGAAGTGTGTGCGTCACTCCAGTCCTTGGCTCCTTCTTTTCTGTCTTGCTCTATTTCTTTGACTATCTGAGCATCTGTTCGTAGTTTGTCTGCATTAGAGATTTTTGTTTGTTCAACTTTCTCTCCCTGTCTGTGAGCCATCAGTAGACGACACTTTAAACAAGTGTCATATTTTCACATCTATATACACTGACTCGCCAAAAAAAACTAAAACAATGACAACAACAATAAAAAAAAATTTGCCGTTTCTGAAGGGTCAAATTATTTGGCCGCATCAAGCAAAGCGAAAAACTAAGGAGACCTGAAGGTACTGGAATTGGGTTAAGAACCTTTCAACACATTATTAAAACCTGGAAGGAGTGTGCTGAACCAATAACTTTGTGGAAGAAGAAGAAAAAAAAAGCATGAATGGACATCACTTAAACACGGTGAAAAAAAATCTACTGTAAAAACCAGAGCTATGTTAAATAATGAAAGTAAAAGCATTTCCCTACACACACAATGTGTTGGGAGCTCACAGGAGTTTAACTAAACAGCTGTGTGAGCATAAAGATTGGATATGGGAGCAATGGAAAAAGGTCATGTGGTCTGATGAGTACAGATACTACTGACTCTATCCCTGAGCAATCATCAAGTAGTGAAGCGCATGACGCGATGCGCCCATCATGCATGATACTCTGGAAACAGTGTTATGATCTGGAGTTGCTTCAGTCGCTCAGGTCTAGACTCGTTAGACAACGTCTAGACAACGTTATGTGGCAATAAAATGAAGTCAGCTGACCACCTGAATGTACTGAATGTATCACACCTATGGAGCTTTTCTTCCCTGATGGTACAGGAGTATTCCAGGACTCAAATTGTGATTCAAAAGAGTGGTTCTGGGAGCATGAGGTAACATTTTCACACATCAATCTGCCACATTGTGTGCAACTTTTATTAATTTGTATACCAAGCAGCAGTCACTGTATATTGAAGTGCATTATGTCTGTTTTTCTGCTTTAGTTTTTTTTTTTGTGTGTGTGTGTTACTGTCTAACAAGTCTGGCCAATCGGCTCTTATCTTCCTCATTAGCGAGGCTTTTCCGTCCAGGAGAATTGTGACGCTTATGTGATGTTTTTTGTTTTTCCCACCACTCTGTTTAACCGCTGTACAAAAACAACAGTATATTGTTACAGTATACTCGCTACAGTATACTCTCACCTTAGCTAGCATGATCCTCGTCTTGGCCACGTCCAGAGGAGTCGTAACAAATGCTGCGACCCCACCTAAAAGAAACAAGACGCTCACTGAATAGCTGTACTGAGTATTATTAATTAAATACACGGTGCATGTGAACCCCTGGCTATTAATACAGTCAGACACACACACAGTTCTGCTCAACTTTCACCCGCATAACATTATATATATATAGGAATGCATGCACAAACATTCACACGCATGTGTGTCGTGTGCGTGCAGATGGACGGTGAATTATACTTCCTATACTGTGCATTCCCATACTGGAGCAGATGGCCAACATCGTTCAAGTTTTTTTTCCCCTCTTTTTCTTCAGCTGTAGTAGCAAAACAGGATTGTTCGTTCGAGTGGTCAAGGACAGCACATAGGATGTAACACACACACACACACACACACACACACACACACACACACACACACACACACACAGAGTTCCCAGGCCAGACTTAAACTCCAGGTGGACTGGCAAGCAGCCATGACGTTTTCTCCTTTGGGTGAAATGTTCAGATCTCTTCCATTCTCTCTCTCTTTCTCTATAGGTTCCTCTCTTAGCTCCTCCCTCTCTCGTTTTTCTTTATGCCCATTTTCTTTCTGTTTCTCAACGTCTAGGTGCTTCTTGTCATCGTGACCTAGGCGGAATTCGTAAGGAATGAAGTTGGGAGAAGTTTCTGCACTCCTGACCCTGACCTCGGCTTAGACGCTTCACCCTCCCTCCCCTCTTCCTTCCCTCTCTCCTTCTTTCTCTTTCTGAGATGAGGCTAATCCCACACACCTGCAACAGCTCCACAAACTGCAGCTTGCCAAGAGTCCAGCCGTTCCCCCTGCCTCCTCCGCCACTGAGTCTTCAGAGAGAGAGAGAGAGAGAGAGAGAGAGAGAGAGAGAGAGAGGATTACTACAACTAATACATGCAGAAAAACTATGAAAAAAAAAAAAAAGTCAAAAGCCCAAGGGCTCGCTCGGGCGATGGGAACCAGACAGAGAAGCCATCTTTACATTCACTACGCTGAGGTCATCTCCTCATTTTCCCATGAAGACAGAGGAACAGAAAGACAGGCAAGGCAGAAAGGAATTGTCTCTGCAGGTACATAAAACTAAACACTGTACACCTGATATTTTCTACTTAGTTACGTATATACTTAAGTATAAGTATTCATAACATAATGCCTTCATAGTGTGCAAAGTTTTAAGTGGTGGATGATAAAATCATATGCAATGCAATAATTATACACAGTATTTGTCCAAAAGTCTTGAGCCCTGAGTCATTTCTTCATATTTTTGCTTCCAAAGAGTGAGACTTTCAATGTAGCTGTGAGGAATAGTTGTTCACGCTTCCTGGAGGACATTTATTGTCTCCCATTTTCAGTCCAGTCCCTGTACCTGAGCAATTTCAGAGGAATGTTGGTTTTTTTGTTTGTTTTTTTTTTGGTTTGCTAAGCCACTCAGCTGACCTATGAATCATTCAAGCATTTAAAAAAACATCTAACTTAAGACATGAACCAGTGAGAAACGGGTGCAGATGATCAGGCCGGTGATTAGCGTACTGGTGATGCTGAGAGTGACGCTGGTGGTTGGAACAGACGAGAGGGGAAATGAGGTTGCTGCTGAGGTTGTTACATAAACAACCAGTTTTTACAACAAAAATTGTATCTTGCAATAAAAGATTTGATCATTTTTGTTTATTTTAATTTCTCACTCACTCATCATCTACACCGGGTAATCCTGTATTCAGGGTCGCGGGGGGCCTGGAGCCTATCCCAGGAGACTTATGGCACAAGGCGGGGTACACCCTGGACAGGGTGCCAATCCATCGCAGAGCGCACACACACACACATACACACACTCACACACTCATTCACACACTACAGCCAATTTGGAAATGCCAATTAACCTAACCTACATGTCTTTGGACTGTGGGAGGAAACCCGGAGGAAACCCACCAAGCACAGAGAGAACATGCAAACTCCATGCACACACCTGGACCCTGGAGGTGCAAGGCGACAGTGCTAACCACTACACAGCATTTCTTTAATTTCACCTACATTTAATTTAATATGAAAAAATGAGTTGGTTAATTTTTGGCTGAGATGACGGGAGAGTTGAACCACTTCGTAACGTCTTCTCCGCCACATCTTAAGAAGTTTCACTGGGGTTCAGGGTCAGTACTCAGTGTCCTCAACGTTCCAGAACTACTCTTTCACAGCCTGAGTCCTGGAATATTATTGTGCTATCCGAGAAGATAAACTCTGTAGATCTGATAACATTCAGCTCGTCAGCTGACTTCACTTTTTGCCACATAATTCCTCTGAGCCTAGACCTGAGCAACTGAAGCAACCTCAGATCATAACGCTGTCTCCACAGGCAACTGGGACCCTGACCCTGACACGCCCATCGCTCTGGAAGAGGCTCAACCTGGACTCATCAGACCACATGACTTTTTTCCATCGCTGCAAATTCAAAACTTTTGGCTTATAGTCTTTATGTTAAACGTTGTCATGTTTAGGACTTAAACATAGGACAGTAGACAGTCCGTGGTCAAACTCCACCCTTCACAAGCAACCGACCATGCACTGCTTAAGCCTGTACAGTAGTTCATTCCTTTAAAAGAAGGTCTGAGAGTCGGTACTTTTGGTTTTGAGTTTTAAGGAAACGTTGTAACAATTATAGCCGTTTGCATGGTACAGCGTTCGGACGATACACAACCGGTGCCGCAGCAGGATTCTCCCACAGTTCATGTACGACAGGATGTGATGCATTCAGCTAGACATGTGTCACCCAGCTGTTGCACACAGACACACACAAATCAATCCTGCCAAAAAAAAAATGAAAAAAAAAAAAAAAAAAATCACCACAGAAGTGTTTCAAATCGAGCACAAGGATTTCGCCCAAACTTCAAAAGAGTGACGGACACAAAAGCAGCTCTGATATTCTCGCTGGGTTTCTGTGCTTCTGAAGGCCGTGACGAGAGCGAAAGCGAGGGAGGAAAATAGCACCGATGCTCGGCTAGCTGCTCTCCACAGATGGCCGGGAAGGAACGAGGGAACGGATGAGGGAATGCCTTTGAAAACGTGTCAAAGGGAGTCCGATGAATGGCACGTCTTATTCCGTATGAGGGGGCGAACATTTCACACTCCACGCTGAGATCCAGCTGTGATCCGCTATTGTCCTGGAGAGAGTCTCTCCCTCTCTCTCCCTCTCTCTCTCTTTCAGTCTGTCTTTCTATCTCGCAATCTCTCGCCCTCTTCATACTCATTAATTGTGTGTCTGTGTGTGTGTGTGTGTGTGTGAGAGAGAGAAAACGAGAGCCTGGTATCCATCAGTCAAACAGCTGGTGTCGGTGATTACCGTTATTCTGTGCCGCTTCAACCTTTTATACAAATTTCCACACACTAAGTATAGGTGGAAGTTAAAACCTGTCTCTGCTTTTATAGGTCGGCCTGCTCTCTTTTTCCCCCTCAAAGGAGTTTAAACTGTTTTTTTATTCCCTTGTTAAACTAGATCTCTTGCTTAGAAAAAGGAACAAACTAAAAGTTAAGTTTCTTTACTTTTACAAAGTGAATATATCTCACAACTTCCTCATTCCACACTATTGACAAGGCTATTACACTCCAAATCTTGATCTTTTACAGAGAAAAAAAAAAAGATAAACTTTCTCTTTATCCTGATTATCCAGTCTTTTTATGTCCAGATGTATAATTTTCCCTCACCATAAATCTTGAGTAGCACATTTTCAGATCCTGAATTCTTGAACTATTTCACCTGACATGTAATCCATCCATCCATCCATCCATCCATCCATCCATCCATCTAGGAACCTAGTTTCCAACTAGAGATCGTAGAGGTCAGTGGTGACCGGTGTATTTAATCCCATTTGAAGAACCATGGTAGGACCTCCGGTCAACATTCACACACTGCGGGCAATTTCAGAACGTTAATTAGCCCAACCTGCATCTCTTTGGATTGCGGGAGGAAACCCACCGGGCACGGGGAGAACGTGCACACAGACCCCGAGGTGGGAATCGAACCCAGGACCTGACATGCAGTGAATTGAGAATATATCGGAGTTTCACTTTTCAAGCAACATTACTTAAAATAAAATGTCAAAAATAAAAAACTTTTTTTAAATTATAATATTCTTTTGTTTACATTAAAATATTCATTTTAATACAAATGTTGTATACATTAAAATATAAATGTATTTTTTTTTCTCTGGGCCAAGTGGCGTTTCATATCGAAGTATTTCACGTCCTACTTTTAAAGGTTTTTCTAAGCACTTAAAAAGCACAAGTACATTGTTTTGTTTATTTCATAAAACCTTCTGTCTTTGAATTTTAATAAATTTTATATATATGAAAAAAAAAGAATTAATGTCATTTTCATGATCATTTTTTATATTTAATTTTTATATTCACTTTTTTTGAACAAGCATTTGTTAAAAGGCATTAAGTTATAGTTCAAAGTGAGAATTTGCCTTTAATAACTGAAAGTTCCTCACATTTTCTATTTTTTTTAATAGTTTTCATGGTTTGTTTGCAAAACCTAATGCCCCTTATCTCTATCTATCTATCTATCGTAATTAAAGCCATTTTAAATCCTGAAGACTTTGATGTTGTTCAGTCTGGATGTGTTTCCTTCATGTCTCTCTTCATCTCTCTCCCTCCTTCCTGCCTTTCTCTTTCTCTCCCTCTTCCCCTCGTAACTAACCCTGAGTCAGCATGTCCCGCGTTTAACAGTCTGACAGGTGGTTCGATGTTTCTTAGGCTTTTACAATCACACACGTTGCCTCTCCTCCTCTTCTTCCTCCTCCTCACCTCTCATTTCTTGTCTTCTCTTCTCGTCTCTCCTCTCGCTTCTCGTCCACGAGGCCAAAAGCGCTAATGGAATTTTGCGCTCTGGGCCCGGAGACATGATGTCATCCCGCCGATGTTGGCCTTTTCAAAGAGAAACGGCTTTACCGTGGCCAGGCCGCGCTGACGGAGGTGCGTGTGTGTGTGTGTATATGAGAGAGAGGGAGAGAGCAGGCCACAGAGGCGAGAGCTCATAACCTATTATGAGTGTGTTTTATCACGACTGCGTCGTGATTCAGTGAGGTGAGCAGTAATATACCCCGCCTGAACACATTAAACATGACCGGCTATAAAGCAGCCGTTTTATCGTTACAGGGCGAATTACGTAAGGCAATTAGAGCAGGAGAAAGTGACCGAGACAACAGAGAGACAGAGAGACAGAGACAGAGAGACAGGGACAGAGAGACAGGGACATACCTTTAAATATTCCCAGACAGGAAACTGCACCAAAGAGAACGGGATCTGAAACAGAAGCAAACAAACAAACAAAAAAAATCTCTCAGTTAGAAAGAAATAAAACACATCATAAATAAATAAATAAATAAATAAATAAATGTAACAGACTCCTCTTTTTACTTCGTGCAACACGTTTCTCAATATTTCTTTCATGACATAAGTTAAAAATAAAATAGAATTAGTTTTACACTTTTTGCTTGCATATTTCCTAGCATAAATTTTACAATTCTCAGTAAACAAACAAACAGATTGATTGATTAGATAGACAGACAGATACATATAAGAATAAATAAGTAAATGAATTTGAAAAAGTCTTCGTTTCTTTTACACAACATATTTCCCAAAATGGATTTTGATAAACAGATAGATAGATCTCATTTTTTGTGTTATAAAACCTATTCCCCAGTTTGCCATTTAATAAACAAGTTATAAATAAATAAATAAATAAATAGATAGATTGTTTTGCCAGGTTATTTTCCCACTATCCGTAAAGAGAGTGTGAGAATCTGAGTGTGTGTGAGTGTGTTTGTATACTCTCTCTCTCTCTCTCTCTCTCTCTCTCTCTCTCACACACACACACACACACACACACACACACACACACACAGAGAGAGAGAGAGAGAGAGAGAGAGAGCTGTAGTCAAGAGCTTTGTTGAATTTATTGGACAGATAATCTAATTCTGCTCTCTTTCACGGTAAACATCGGGCCGTTACAGCTGCTGGCTTCAGAGTCAAGAAAGTAATCAGGATGAAGCTTAGAAACCCCGTGCGCACGCGCGCACACACACACAAACTTGTTAAAATAGAATGAGAAAGAGAATAGAGCACACGGAGGGAGAGGCAAATTGACAATGTGTGTGTGTGTGTTAAAAAGCAGCCGTTGGCAAGCAGAGGAAGAGGATTTCTATGATTTACAATATTCTGTGAAATGACTGCACATTAAACACATGTGGTCTGACATATATTACTAGCAGGACCAACTTTCCATCAACACACATTCTCTCTCTCTCTCTCTCTCTCTCGCTCTCTCTCGCTCACACACACACACACACACACACACACACACACACACACACACACACACACACACACACGAGTGCTTGCATTCTGATCACGAAGTGAGAATAAATCACCGACATTAATTACCTGGTGTGATTAAAAAAGTTCTAGACAGTAAAACACTTAGATAATGATCAGTCAAGCAATTTCAGTGTGTGTGTGTGTGTGTGTGGAAAGTGAGTTGACGGTGACACCGTTATTGAGTGTGATTGTCAGGTACTTTATCATTCTCAGATAAAGATGGCCCTGTGCCTGTGTGTGTGTGTGTGTGTGTGTGTGTGTGTGTGGTTGAAGTGTAAGCACCGTATTAGTATTCTGCAGCTTCTTGTTCTGTCACATGCCCCTAACCGCTCTCGTGGCATCTGGACAAACAGACGTCAAAGCGTATTCAGAGTGGAGCGGACTGCAGCGGCAGTTGGCGTGCAATTTAACAAATGACTTTAATAGGTCAGAGCGTGCAGGTTGCATACTGATGAGTCCAGGTTCATTTACTCCGACTCTCCCATTCCGCGGCGCCAAAAAATCTACCCGAGTTTAAAATTAATACAGGAACTTAAAATGACAAACTCTGCATAGACTTTTTATTTTAGACTTCTTGCTAATCCCCACCCTTGAGAAGCAACTGACCAATCATAACTTAGCAACTCTTAATAAGCAACTAGGGATGTTAATGATTTCCCATGAATCGATTAATTGCTGTTAAAGAATATGACAGATCGAAATGTATTCACCAATAACCTTTGTTTTGCGTAATATTTCTCCGTAGCTCTCATATCTATTAACTCGTGCGCCACAAGAGGGCGCACCTGCAGTGCAAGTCGAGCGCAGTATTGGATATTCTAATAAAAAAAATTTTCAGTTACCTTGTTTGTAAATAAACACAGAGACGTGAGCAGGATCATACTGCCTTTATTCTCTTCATTTAAACAATGAAACAATTATATTTTAAATTATGCTACTACATTTGTTTGCGCATTAAAATGCTAACAAATATAAAGTAATGAATGGAAATTAATGCAGCTTTAAAAACATATGCTCTGTTTTATATATATATATATATATATATAGAGTATTGCAATTGACTTCTAGATATGATATTACATAAATAAAATGATTAAAAGAACTATTATCAAGTCTGGACAAATCTTTTTCCTGATTGTGATCAAACCTATTAATAAACTCTTGACGTCCGACCGTGTGACTCACAGACGTGACAAAAATGTGAAGAATTTTCTTGCCCAGGACCCACTGGAATTTAATTGTTTCAACCATAAAAACCTGTTCTCTTTGTTACTCCTTATGATCTGCACTCCATTGTTAATGTCTTGCTCTTTCTGAATGGCAGGTCTATGAGGAACCAGAAAACCCTTTTTCCTGGAACTCTGGGTCGATTTTAGTTTTTGGCCAGGAATTTCAGGATCCGTTTTAGTTCCTGCTCCAGGGTCAGACAAGCAAATGGAACTAACAAAGATTGCTAGTTTCATATAATTTGCCTGCTGTTGTCTGAAGGCAAGTCACAGACAACCATGCCAGTGTCTTAGTGTACTTTCGGTGCGTTCCATGTTCGGCACCATGTTTGGTTCAAATCCCATCTTCAACCTATGTGACTGTATGTTCTCCCTGTGCTTGGTGGATTTCGTCTGGGTTCTCAAGTTTCCTTCTACGGTTCCAAGTCATGTGTTCTAGGCTGACTGGCGTTTCCAAATTACCCACAGTGTATGATTGAGTGTTTGTGCTTGTACGTTGCCTAAAGGTAAGCTCACCAATGCCGCTTTCCCGTTCAGCTATGAACCCTGGTGTGAAGTCATGGATCATTTTGTCAGCCTTCACTTAGCAATGTCGGCTCAAATTAGATAGATAGAGGGATTTTTTTTTCTTTTGGACTGAACTTTCAGGATTCAGTGAAACCTTCCTTAGACTCCGTCTAAACCCCAGTTAATCCATAAATGGGCAAATGTGCGGAATAAATGTTGGTTGAAACCTGCTTACTTTTCCCGGTTACCAAAAGTTAGTGGTTAGCTTTAGTGTAACTAAAATGCCAAGGTGGCTAATGTTAATTTATATGCTGAAGCACTAGATTCACATCGTCCCGTGTTAAGTCCTACTTTTCTTGTGACGAGTTAAACTACAACGATTCCAGTTAGCTAAAGTGATGCATATCATGCAGCTTGCGGTTTGACACCTGCCTTACGCACCAAGTATGTTTCATTTCATTGCTTAATATAAAAAGAGCTGATGAGTTACTGTACATACAAATTCATCGCCATACACTTGTAAATCTACATAAATAGAAAATCTAGCTATAGAGACCAAAACTGCTTTTTGTACCGTACTGTAAACGTTTATTTTTGTTGTAAAGTTGCCCAAGTTTTGGGGGGATTGACTCACTATTTAGAGACAGCCCCCAGTGGACATTCAAGGAACTGCAGATTTTGGCACTTTCACACAGAGGTTGTGCTTCGGAACTTCCCTGAAAAACAGGAACTAATGGGGTGGAGCTTGAGATACATGCTCAGTTTTTTTCCTAAAGTGTAGCATTTCCTTTAATACAATCTCCATGGTTTTATTGGCATTCCGCGAAGTCATATAAACAATGCTGCAAAAGACCGTCTACTGTTTGAATACAGTATATTCACCCAAATATGACAAACTTTTTGGAAACAAAACTTTTTTTCCGAGACCTCAGGAATTGTGTGCAACAAGGGACATTTTAGTTCCTGTTCCTGGGTAGGTACTTACAAAGCTTGCGTTTTGAGTGATCAGAACCTACAGGTCCATCTTATTTGATCCTGCTCTGAAAGTAAGATCAACAGAGCTTCTATAAAAAAAATAAAATAAAATAAAAAAAAAATTTTTGTAGTATAGATACTACTAAAAAGTATAGTATAGATGCGCTTTCTCCTGTAATTTCAGCATTTCCAAAGGAGACGTCCCAGGTTACAATTATTTACAGCTACATGCTTTTTTTCTCAAATGTAGTTTTTCTACAGATTTCCAAGATCTGCACTGGTTGCATCTTAAACATTTCACAAGACACACTCCACTATTCCAACTTCAAGACCACCCTGTAAAAGCACACTATATAGTGAGCAGCGAAGGGTTTTGGATGAAACCATTATGCTTTCGAACAGCATAAGGCCCTGAATATGAATCTGGACCTCCCTGGTCAACAGCTGTGGGTTTTTACAGCCGAGACACACACACACACACACACACACACACACACACACGCACGCAAAAGAATTTCTTTTCAAAATATGAGAAGTCACAACTGACAAGAAAGCAAGAAGGACTGAGGGGAAAAACTAAAAACCAGAGACAGAAACGCTGAGGTAGGCAAAGAAAGAGAGGCGAGAGCTAATTATTTTTCATTATTTTCCATAATTATTTTCTGCTCTGTCTGAAAGAATGAGTCAAATCAGCGCCACTGGCGGAGAAGCCTACGGCGGAAAAAATGAGCTTCAAAACAAAGTGATGATTTTTCAGAAATGTGGAATCATCTCGTAACCTACATGAAAAAAAAGTTCAATCTGAATAAGTCATTATTTGGGATATTTAATCTCTCACTCCGCTGCGGTCCAAAGAAAAGCGAGCGTTATATCGCCACAGTGGTTAGAGGACATGGCCACAAACACGAATACAGCGGAGTGTGAGGGCCAAGGTGCACATTTGCATGGGTGGGTTTGTAGAAATCCCACAAATTAATGTCTAATCCCCATTTTATTACCTGCTAAAGAGCCTTCAGAGCCGTCTGCTCTGCAGCACTGTCTGGACTTGACAGTGTCAGGGTGAAACGCAAATCCCGGCTAGTTTGAATAAGGTGACGTTAGTATAGATGCGTTTCTCTTGTAATTTCAGCATTTCCAAAGGAGACGTCCCAGATTACAATCAAAAATGTGTGTAAGGTTAGTGGTTAGCACTTTCCACCTCGATATCTCCAGGATTGGGGGTGCGGTGCAAATGGAGTTCATGCTCTTCTCGATCTTAGCGGGTTTCCATTCCAGTTGTTGCTTGGCATTCCCAAATTTCCCATAGGGAAAGTGTAGGGTCAGATGTTTGTGTGTTCGTGCACTTGTGTGGTGCAACAGGTTGGTACCCCATCCAAGGTGTACCTAGGCCCCTTGCAACTCTAAACAGGGTTGTGCAGATATCAGAGAGATGGGCAGAATCATAAACCCCAATCTAAAACTAGAAATGTCCACCAGCGGAAATTTTGCAGGAACCAAAACTATTTTTCAAGAACTCAAAGAATTTAGAGACACCAGGAAGATGTTTGTATTCAAAGACACATTCGAGTTCCTTCTTCAGAGATGGTACTTTTCTGCAAATTAGAAACCATTAGGGATCCTAACAAACCAATGACTGGTTAAAATGCAAGCTTGACCCAACGTTCGATCTATGGGGGCGATTTATATGGTACGAAATGCAAAGCAAACGCTTTGGCGAAGATTTCATTTCTAAACAAATCGGCTCAAGATTGATTCGAGAGCCACATGCTTGACTTTGAGGTCAGAACCGTAGCTCGGTCTTGTGTATATATCTAGAAAATGAATGAAAGTTTTCTCGTGTCAACGCCAGGTGTAAAGTTTCACACCATCGTTGCGAAATCGCAAACTCGAAGCTGCTAGTCGGGTCTGTAGCCAAAACCACAGAAAGAAACTCAAGTGCGTTCAGCTGCCCTATGACACCGCGGAAGATATGGTGTCTGGCTCCGTTGATTTACTCGGGGGACCTTATGATGGTACATTAGGCATCGGCTTCCAAACATGGTGGCTGTTGTGCAATAGCGAAGACGTTAGCAATGGGGAAATTTCGGGTAAACCGGCTACAAAACGTCTCCGTTCTCCAAACAAGTCTCCGCTCATATTCCTGAAAGGGGTGTAGCGAAGTGGAGACAGCTCTCCCACTGAACCAGCAAGGCTTCATGGGCTTCACGCAACAAAATCCAATACACACACACACACACACACACACACACCTCTCCTTCTTCCTACACCCACTTCTTCTTATTCCTTCAGATGAATTTGTTTAAACCACAGCTGCAGGGATGGGTGCATCAGCAAAGAAAAATTAAAAAATGCACAAAATAGACAAACATTGAGTCAGTTGCTGGTATGCACAGGTTCGTGCTGCCAAGTCGCCAGGTGACAGCTGCTTTGTGATGAAGAATGGAGTTAATTAAGAGAGCACCGGGGAATAAATCAAAGAGAAAGTTAGGTCGAATGGAAGAAAGACAGATCCTGAGAATTGATATGCAAAGAGATCTGTCGTGGCCAAGGCAAGACAAACCAGTTTTGTCTCCGGAGTGATTTACGAGCCTCTTCACAGGTGCAGGGTGTGCGTGTGTATATATACAAGTGTGTGTGTTTTTTCACACACAAAAAAATATTTGCAAATGTATGTCTTCTCGCTGGCAAGATGAACCGTATAAACCGACATCCGCGCCCACGTCTTCGTCAACAAGACGACATCTAATTCTGGCCAGTAACTCGCAGTGTGCGTCATGACATCGGACGCTGTTAACCTGCACTTCGACATGGACGCTTTTATTTCGTCTCTTCTTGCCCCAAATGATCGATAAACGGCACTAAATCAGCTTCGTTAATCGGACCAAGTCTGGGAAAACAGATTAGTGAATCGATCTAATAATGAACTCACCTTTTAAAAAAATAATAAAATCAATGGTGAGACGGGACGGGTCAGGGTGTCAGAGTGCTCATCGTGACGTTTCGCATGCACCCAGGTCATGAGAGGGCGTGTCCCAAAGCAAGAGCACCCATATTCTGCATGCTGACTAAAGACTCAGGGTTTATTTATGGGTTAATCAAGCACACAGGATGGAAACGTACCATCCGTATTTCCTTTAGGTACATGTTGATTCTTCATTGAATGTACAAACCAAGAAACAAACAAACAAACAAAGATCTTTATGCGTTCTTAAATTCTTAATGCAGTTCAACATGAAACTCTTTCAACCCAAGGCATTCTTCATAAAACCTGCAACGATTTCCTCAAATGAACTAAAACCAAAAATCCTTAATAGCTCAGTGAAATTTAAGGTATGAAAAAAAAAACTATCTGAGGGATATTTCAGCTGGAAGATCAATACACACACTTTGGTGTAGTTCTCAGACCTGTGTTCACTTATTAAATATGAGACCTTTAAATGTTAAGCTTGTTACCAAATGAGTAAATAATAAAGCATTCTGTGGTGTGCTGTTGTAGAAAAAAAATTTCAACAATCCAATGCTGGATGCGGCCTGACAGGAAGCGGAGTGTTTATTACATGATTTCTATTTATTTTTTTTGTACAGGACAGCCTGGAGGGTTTTTTTTTTTTAAGTCTCACAGGAAATTTGATTTTAAATCAATGTTTTTATTTTTTTCTAATGAAATCCATCACATCAGATCCCCGTTATAAACAAGACAAAACTCTCAGCTGTCTCTCTTCCTACTGGGAAACTGGAAAACACAAATTGTCCCCTCCATTATCAGAAAACTGCATCTTACTATAAAATGTATTCTTTGTGTTTTTAATGCAGCACTTGAATCT
>JAAGKR010001148.1:120604-139601 GCA_011419295.1 Clarias macrocephalus
CCTGTGTTCACTTATTAAATATGAGACCTTTAAATGTTAAGCTTGTTACCAAATGAGTAAATAATAAAGCATTCTGTGGTGTGCTGTTGTAGAAAAAAAATTTCAACAATCCAATGCTGGATGCGGCCTGACAGGAAGCGGAGTGTTTATTACATGATTTCTATTTATTTTTTTTGTACAGGACAGCCTGGAGGTTTTTTTTTTTTTTTTAAGTCTCACAGGAAATTTGATTTTAAATCAATGTTTTTATTTTTTTCTAATGAAATCCATCACATCAGATCCCCGTTATAAACAAGACAAAACTCTCAGCTGTCTCTCTTCCTACTGGGAAACTGGAAAACACAAATTGTCCCCTCCATTATCAGAAAACTGCATCTTACTATAAAATGTATTCTTTGTGTTTTTAATGCAGCACTTGAATCTGATTTAAGAGCACACAAGCAAAACTCAAGTCTGCAAGTTTAATATAAATGCTTGTAAAATAAAACCTTTTGCCCTCTACCTTGAAAGATTTTGTACAAGTTGTAACACAACACCATCCAATCACAGAGTAGAAAATGACACCAGCCAATCAGAGACTGGAGGAGGGATAACACCAGGGAATCAGAGACTGGAGGAGGGAAGACACCAGCCAATCACAGGCTGGAGAACAGACAAAACTAGCCAGTCACAGATTGGTAGTGGGACAACACCACACAGTCACTTATTGGAAGAGGGGCAACAGTAGACAGTCACACACTGGATGTAGGACAACACGACCCAATCACAGGCTGGAGGAGGGGCAACACCAGCCAATCACAGGCTGGAAGAGGGGCAACACCAGCCAATCACAGGCTGGAAGAGGGGCAACACCAGCCAATCACAGGCTGGAGGAGGGGCAACACCAGCCAATCACAGGCTGGAGGAGGGGCAACACCAGCCAATCACAGGCTGGCTGAGGGGCAACACCAGCCAATCACAGGCTGGCTGAGGGGCAACACCAGCCAATCACAGGCTGGCTGAGGGGCAACACCAGCCAATCACAGGCTGGAGGAGGGGCAACACCAGCCAATCACAGGCTGGAGGAGGGGCAACACCAGCCAATCACAGGCTGGAGGAGGGGCAACACCAGCCAATCACAGGATGGAGGAGGGGCAACACCAGCCAGTCACAGGATGGAGGAGGGGCAACACCAGCCAATCACAGGCTGGAGGAGGGACAATACCAATCAGAGACCGAAGAAGAAGGACAACACCAGCCAACCACAGACTGGAAAAAGAATAACAACAAGCCAATCAAAGAGTAGAGAAGGGACAACTTCAGCCAATCAGAGACTGGAGGAAGCACAATACCCGTCTCTGCTCATATACAAGTTTTTATTTTTGTTTTTAGTGTGTGTGAGAGTTTTGTCAGACAACCAGAAGTTCTTGGAATCATTACAATGTACCCTTGGAAACTAGTTGCCCTGTACAGTCCACCTAGTGTATGATTACAAAAAAAAACTGTGTACTGTGTACATGTTTTATCAGCTCAGGTATTTATCTCTATTCACTCATAAAACATTTCTTTCCACTTGAACAACAGGGGAAAATATTTAACTGGAGGTCTGGGGAAAGTGTTTCCCACCTGTATATTACAGTCTGAGGATTTATAAAGCATTACGGTGATGCGTTTTACAGTCCTCGTTATGTAAAACAATCTTGTAGGCTAAATATTTGCAAAACATTTCCTGTTACACAGAGAACAGTAGGGCCCCAATTATAAAAGCATATGTGTGAAACATGTGGAGGTAAGATGGAAAAATTGAGAGTGACTTAAAATAAAAACTTAAAATAACAACACAGACTCCTTATTGTGTTATTCCTCAAAGAAGTAAACCGACTCCCATGTGTAATTCTTTATACGTGTCATGTTCTGAATCCTGAAGCAGATGTTTTTTTTTTTTTTTTTTAAATAATCAAAACAAGCCCAAACCAATTTGATTGTTTTTCCTGGGGTGCATAATAAGAAAAAAAATTATGATTTGTTGTCATTTATAAAACAGAGACATCTGTTTTTCCAAATGAAACCTTCATATTTAATTTCAAACTACTTAAAACACCCTGAAATTTTAATTATGCTGTTGAAAATAAAATAATAACGATATAACTTTGCCCCTCCTCCAGTCCGCCACTGGCTGACGTTGCCCCTCCTCCAGTCCCTACTGGCTGACGTTGCCCCTCCTCCAGTCCCTTCTTCATATTCTGATTCATTGATGTTGTCCCTTCTCCATATTCTGATTCATTGATGATGTCCCTCTTCCAGTCCGAGATTGGCTGACGTTGCCCCTCCCCCGTTCCGAGATGGCCTGGTGTTGCCTGTCCTCCAGTCTGCGATTGGTTGGTGCTGTCCCTTCTCCATTCATTTATTGATTGGTGTTGTCCCTCCTCTAGTCTCTGATTGGCTAATGTTGTCCATCTTCCAGTCTCTTATTGGCTGGTGTTGTCCCGCCTCCATATTCTGATTGATTGGTGTCGTCCCCCCTCCAGTGTTTGATTGGGTGGCGTCGTCCTTCTTCCTTTCTCTTATTGGCTGGTGTTATCCTGCCTCCAGTCTGCAATTCGCTGACATTGTCCCTCCTCTAGTCAGTGATTGGCATTTTTTATGGCACAATTATAAAGGTGTCATAAGATGAGCCAGAAAAGCTTTTAAAAAATTATCTGTGCTCAAACATATAACTTACAAACTAAATTTTTATTTGCAGCGTAATAATCGTCGAGTTCGCTCTCAAATCTGTTTCTGCATTAAAACGACGCTTGACTTCACTTTCCTCCAAGCGGTACAAAGCGCTGAGACTGGAGACTCCTTCCATAATTGTTATCCCTGTCCCTGTGCGAATCATTACTATGGAAACGATAGACGTATTACAAACGAGCATGTGAATATAAACCGCTGATTTATCATCATCGTCCTTATCATCATCAGCAGCAGCATTTGTTACGACACTGATTTATTCTGTATTATTTCTTCTGTGCTTCCATTACAGCTCATTAAACACCAAAGTACTCATCTGTACTACAGCCTTCTCCTCACAGCATTTTAGCTAAACTATCTCTCTCAGTGTAGACTGACAGCCTTGATCATAAAACATAATAAATGAAACCAAATAGACAAGAGATAAAAAGAGAGAAGAAAAAGAATGAGAGCTAAAAGGCTGCACGGTGTTACAGGCCTCCTGACATCTATAAAACCTGCACGATCTTACAGAAAACAGACACACACACACACACACACACACACACACACACACACACACACACACACACACCTTACCAGAAACACACAAACATCACTTCCCAGCAAGAAGCCAGTGCCAAGTGTGACAAAACTTTCTGACACGTTCAATATGACCTTGACAGGTGCGGTGTGTGTGTGTGTGTGTGTGTGTGTGTGTGTGTGTGTGTGTGTGTGAGAGAGAGAGAGAGACAAAGAGAAAGAGACAGTGAGAAAGAGAGAACAGTAAATGTTTTCTGTAAACGCACTTTATGATTTCCACCTGACTTAGCTGCTACGCAGTACACACACACACACACACACACACACACACACACACACACACACACACACACGCACACACCCACGTGTGTGTGCGCATGTGTGTGTGTGTGTGTGTGCGCATGTGTGTGTGTGTGTGTGTGTGTGTGCGCATGTGTATGTGTGTGCGCATGTGTGTGTGCGCACTGCGTGGCAGCTCAGTCAAGTGGAATTCTTAAGAAAGTGCATTCACACAAAACATTTTCTATTCTCTCTCTCTCTCTCTCTCTCTCTCTCACACACTCACACTCACACACACACATCTGTGTTTAAACAAGACAAACTTGGATCCGGAATGCTTCCAAAAGGCAGTGCTCCTTTCCCAAGCTCATCTTGGAGCTGTGAGAATGAGTGTGTGTGTGTGTGTGTGTGTGTGTGTGTGTGTGTGTGTGTGTGTGTGTGTGTGTGTGGAGAAGAAGGCAGGATCTGTTCGAAATCAGCACCTTGGCAAACATCCAAGAGTGCAATTCCATCCGTGTGAGTGATACACTTCCCAGAAACGTCCCGTAACATTCGCACCATACGGGGATTTCCGGGCCGAGACGCCGGACACTGCACGCGCTCGCCGTGTCCCATCCTCATCTATACTATACGTGAAACACACACACACAGAGTGAGCTAGAGGCATAGGAGTGTGCTGGTGTGAGGAGAGCTTGGAGTGATGTCATGAGATAATCTTTATAATGAAGTTTATAAAGCGCACTGCGACCCCATGAAGCCTCTGCGATCAGTGCTGACAGCCGTGTGGAGACGGAGAGCATAAGAGAGGAAGAGAAGAAGAATGAGCAAGAGAAACGATGGAGAGGTGGAAGAGAGTGAGAGCAGAGGAGATGAAGGAGACCAGAGGTAAAGAGATAGAGAAGAGGGAAACAAAGAAGAAGAAGAAAAAGAAGAAGAAGAGGAAGGTTAGAGACTGTAAGACAGCACAGATTGATGATATGGAAAAAAGACAGGAGAGAATAAGAAGAGATACAGACAAGAAAAGAAAAAAGAGAAGAAATGAAGAGAAGAACAGAAAAAGAAATACAAAAGAAAAAATAAATGAAGAGAAAGAAAAGAGAAAATACAAAAAAAGAAAAAAAAAGAAAATGGAAAAGAAAAAAAGAAAAGAAAAGAATCAATTAAATACAGAAGAGAAGAGAAGAAAAGAGAAGAGAAGAGACAAAAATGAGAAAAGAAAATTGTAGAGAAAATTGCAGAATTTGTACAGAAGGGAATGGGTAAAAAAAAGAAGAGAAGAAATACAGATCAGAATAAATCAAAAAAGGAATAAAGAGAAATGGAAACAAGGGGAAAGAAGTAATGAAGAAAGGAGAAGAGAAGAGGATGCATACAAAAGAGAAGAAAATAGAAAACAAAAAAATACAGAATAGAAGATATAAAAAGAAAAAAAGAGGACTAAAAGAAAAAAGAAAAAAAAGAAGAGAGGATAAATATAGAACATAAAAGAAGGAACAAAGAAAAGAGAACAAAAAAGAAAAAGAAGAGGAGAGAAGAAAAAATAAGAGAAGCGAAGGAATGTGAAGAAAAGAGGAAAGATGGGGAAAAAATTGGCGAAGAAAAATAATGGATATAGAAGTGAAGAAAAGCAAAAAGAGGAAAAAATATGAGAAAAAATAGAATGGAATAGAACAGAATAGAAGAGAAGATGAGTGATAGCGATGAGATAAATAAAGAAGAGAAGAAATAGAGAAAAGAGCTGGTGTTTAGGACGGCTGCGCTGCTGTTATCTCTGTATTGAGGAGTTTAATAAACCTGACTGCACCTCACACACCACATCACAAACCCTTAATGTAACATCTGTTTAGAGGAAAGGCTCACCACTAACGTGTGTGTGTGTGTGTGTGTGTGTGTGTGTGTAGGTCTACCGAACGTGTGTGTGTGTGTGTGTGTGTGTGTGTTGTAGCTCAGGATCTGACCCGCACAGGCACACACCGAGACCTAAAAGTGAGGCTCGAGCATCAGCGAGCCAAGACAATCAGGAGGAAGAAAGAAAACAAAACAATCATCAGCAGAGCGAGCGAGCGGCCTGCGCCTTGGAACAGCATCGCTCTTTGTAGTGCGAGTCACCGAGGCCTGGGAATGAATTACACTCCCTCTGTCCTCACCACCCAGACGGCTCGGGGCGTCTGCGGGCTGGATGTCTGACCCAAAGCCCGTCTGTCATTACTGTTGATCAGCTTTTTCCATCAGAAATCTCTGATTGTTCATGTTAAAAACGGAAACAATAAACACCTAATCGATTGATAATTATAACGTAGCGTAAATATCACATTCGACAAATCCTGAAATCAGCTGATTCGAAGCGGGTGTTAGCGCGTAACGGGATGCGTAACGTGACCCGCGGGGTTTAATCCAGAGCAGCGCACGCTCCTGCATGTTGTGGTAACTAAAGTGCCTTTATGGCGATGTGCTCCAGCGAACACACTTGTAATTAGACTGCGAGAGCGCGAGTGCCAAGCGGTTAAGATAATGGAAGATAATTGAGCTTGCATGTCAAGATGAAGCGAATGCATTAAGCACTATTTGCAGCAATTACTCCACTAGGCCACATTACGAGACGACTTAATTCTCTGGCTCGGATATTGACGAGGGGCGCTGAGGCTAGGTACACAGCCGCAAGGGGTACGAAGGAAGATGGAGGGGAGGGAGGGAGAGATAGAGAAAGAGAGAGACAATAAAAACGGTGAGAGATGATGAGAAGATGAGAGCGAGAGAGAGAGAGAAAGTAAGAGAAATAAATCATAGTGAAGTGCAAGGAGGAGAACTTGTACCGTGTCATTAGAGGTTAACCTCACACTCCTTTTGTTCGTTTCAAGCAATCACTTACATGAATACACACACACACGCACACCTCTTACATATTATCTCTTTTACACATTATCTCTCAGACAATCTTGTTTGCAGTGCACTGTTTGGTTTTTTTTTTTTTTTAACCACAAGGTGACAATTCAAACATGCGTTAGAGATCGACATCAAGGTTGCAGCGGCCTCAGACGCTCCACCCAGGATTATCTGTGGAGCTGGGAAGCCAGGGCAGACTGTCAATGCGATTTAATTTCGTTTTTAGGAACTGAGATTTTCCGATTCGCTCCAACAGAACATCATGAGGACCCGGAGCAAGACGTCAAGGAGTCCGTCTAATGGAATGTTCCCGATGCAGGTCGAGCAGGAACTGACCACAGGGTGCATCCTTGTAAGGTGGCCGGCTAAACCACCCTGAGTAGAACCTTGTGATTCCAAGAAGCAGCGACTGTACTCCCGATCATGGCCTGAAGGACAACCCACACCTCCTGACCATCGGGAAGCTGCAAATCACGATTTTGAACGTTTAAATTCTTCCCTGATTTACATCCCCTTGCTCTTTCCTTTCTTTGTATGAAAACTCCCACATCAAGGTGCGACCAACTACAAACCAGGAAGGGTGAGGAGTATCGCCACCGCATCCCTCTGCTTAAGTAAGCTCAGACACCCATGACTGGCAAGTGTCACCTTGACTGTAATGAGATATGAGTGTGGTGACGCCACCTTTACCCCTTAGGAACCACGGACACTTTGGTCTGGACTCCCAGCTACGGATGGCTCTGGCATCACCCGGGAACCGGCTTTGTGATCTCCGGATGATAAGACCAACACACTTATGTTGTACCTGTAAACGCTTCAATGTTGCATGAAGCCAAAGTTTTCAAGGAAATTTAGGATATTATGGACTCCGGGTGCTAAACAGTTCTTTTGTTCTTCAGTGCTGAATCGCATTTTTTCTTTTTTTTCTTTTAAACAAATCACTGTCAGTTGTGTCTTCCCTAAATTTAAGAGTCTATTTGAGATGACTCACACGAGTGCTTTGCTTCTTCATAGCTCCTCAGGCTGTGACAAGTTGCAACAAATCTTAACGCTTCTGTGCGCCTCTCTCCCAACACAATAGTCACCTTTGTGCTCTGCCAGTCAGGGGGAAATTGCCAATTTGTTCTGCGAAATTTATTACAGAGGAGTTTCATGTTTAGAAAATACTTTATGGCAAATGGGAATGTACATTCATTCTTATCGCTTCTTCCATTGGTCTGGTTTTTGCAAATGCATCGGTCTGAGGTGGAACAAATCTTAGGGATTGCCTGTAGGTTTTTTGTTTGGGGGGGATTTTCTCCAGAGATTCACCCTGCTTTAGTCGTGGCCAGTTCCCACCCGGCATAAGGGCACTCCCACATCAAGGCCACACCATGGAGGGTGAAGGTTATCATGTCTATCGCCATTCATTCTACCAGAAAATCCCTAGGTTATATAGGTATAAAGGATGTCCGATTGCACACTGAAAGAGACAGTTCTATTAAATGTGTTCATCCTCTGGTTGGATACCCGTGTTCCTGCCTCCTTCCCCTATGGCACCTGTAACAAAAAAAAGGAGTTGTAGGGGTCATGACAGAATTTCCCAAGCAACTACGTACAATTGGTTTCCAATACACACTGTGAAGATTGTAGACCTTCCTGTAGATACGCTTCACAAACAAGGCACCACTAGGAGCCAACCATATTTTGTTTTTGTTTTTTTCAGGGTCACCATATGGCATAGGAAGAAACCAGAAGTGACGATCGTAAGACACAGCATTTGGCCAGTTAATGGTCTGCGCCATTTGTTCTTCAATCCAAATGCTCCTCTTTGGTATTCTTTGTACCATGGCAAGAAGACCAACCAAATTAAATGGAAAGAGTGATAGGCGCGAGTCAGTGGATCTTTTACTGGAGTACTATAACGCTGGTGAAAATCTCTCTGTAAATATGAACAACTCTACCAAGTACAGCAGTTTATCTTAGATCTTGACCTTGGACAAAGATACACATTTAAGAGTGATGTCAAAATTGGACAAAATACAGACAAGCTGCTTGTGTGTGTTTAGCAGAGAGATGCTGTTTCTCCTTGGAGGCAAATTCCTGTTCAGGTCACAGGTCTGCAAGGCAGCCGAGACCACCCCACCTCCCCAACCCCATCCCACTTCTATCGCTTTCTCTCCCTTTCTGTTCTTCTACCTCTCTCTCTCTCTGAGCTTCTCTCTTATTAGAAACACATGCTGGGGGGGTGAGTCGGGCAGCTTTTGTGCTCCAACTGCGGCAAACATGCAGAAAATTGTGGGAAGCAACAGCACTCCAATCTTGCAAGGGATCCTAATTAGGAACCGCAAGGTCTCGGTTCCTGAACCAACACGCCGTTCCAGTAAAATCAGAAGAAAAAAACAGGACTTGGCAACATCGGGGTTTCATCTACAACACAATCTTCTTAGCAGATATGCCTGACCTCGGTTGTGGCCAGAATGGGAAATTTGGGATCGCTGGTGGTTTATAACGTCGTATCCGTGTTTGGGTTGCAGCTCATGACATAATCTGCAGAGGCGAACACCGAAGCATAAAAGCTAGGGTCGTGCTGAGGGCTCCGTCTGCAAGCCAAGACAAACAGAAAAAAAAAAAAAAAAAAGGCAAAACAAAACAACAATCAACAGAGTCATTGAGCGGCCTGAGACTTGGCATAAGATCCGTCTTTGTAACGCACGTCACCGGGCCATGGGAATGAATTACAGCTCTGTCCTCACGACCCAGACGGCTCTGGCGTTTACAGTCCGGACATCTGATCCGAGGCCAGCCGGTGACTTCTTGTATAGTAGCTGTATACAAGAAATTACTTCTTTTTTTTTTTTTTTTTCACGCTGTATTGAATCTTGGAGGTACTTTTTAAACAAAGTTGTCTTGTCCACATTTCAGACGCGTTAGTAAGCAAGTTCTTAAATCCTCCAAGACGCAGGGGTGTGAAGAAAATCGAGCACTTATGACACATCATCGTTGGAAGCTTGACAAGTAATTGCTCGCTCAAATGTTTGCACAGGTGCATCGCCTCAACTGGCGGAATTTTTGTCATTTTCCATTTAAAGACGTTTGGGATGTTCAGGGTCATTTTTTTTTTTTTTTTTTACCAAAATAGAAACTGCATAAGAGATCACACAGTGTTTTTTATAAGGTACTGCGGCCAAGTCAGCTACTTGTACAAGAGTGGCCAAAAGCACTGAGATAAAATTTTATGTTTTAATAACAAGATGATAAAAAAATGTGTTATTTTATGTAATAAAATCGCTATACAGAAAACAATATTGAGTACGAAATGAAATTTTTCAAAGCCTGCTGGATCTGGCTGGACACAGAGTCAAAAAGATTCTGCAGTACTCTGGTGTCACTTGCTCAATCCGTGAATGCTCGATTTCATCTCGAAGATCATGTAGGGAAAGTTGCCATAGAAGTTTGCAGTTTGGTTCACAAGTTTTAATCATTGGACAAGTAAAAGTCACATATTTGTTCCCCTTAATTAACTAAACAAGCTCTTCAGGCAGATAGGCGCGAACTCATTAGCGCCATCGTCTGTTTTGTGCACAGGGAGAACTACAATATAATACATGGCATATGTTGTTTTAATACTTTTGGCCACTGTGAGATCCACATGGTTTGTTTTTTTTTGTATACCACTAGTACCACATGTTACCAGTATAAACACATTTGATTTTAATGGTCCTACATTTGTGTCCTTGCTTCCTGAAGTCAACTACACCAACTACTTCAATTATTGGTCCAATATCATAATAGAATTTTTGCTAAAAGAAACCAACTTTTTTTTTTTTACTTTAAGCTGTTTTCTCCATTGTCATACCCTGATGTAGGATGGCACATTGTCTAGATCAGGTAAATTTCTTCTCTGACTGACACGGGAAAGAAGAATCCATCAAATGCATCCCAATCGAGAGGTGTGGATCTAGAAAATAATCCTACGCTAAGTGGACAAAAGTATTTGGCCAAACCTGTTAATTACTGAATTCAGGTGTTCCAATCAATCAATTAATCAATCAGGCCCCTTATCCCTAGTGAAGGTCAATCTTAATGCTTCCAAGACAACTTGGACAATGCTATGCTGCACAAATCAAGGACTATAAAGACATGGTTGATGAGTTCGGTGTGGAAGAACTCGACCGGCCCGAACACCGAGCCCTGACCTCAACACCATTGGGATGAACTGGAACAGGGGATTGCGAGCCAGTGCTTCTCATCCAACATCAGTGCCTGACCTCATAAAATGCTCTACACAATGAATTTACACAAATTCCCACAGAAACACTCCAAAATCTTGTGGACGGCCTTCCAAGAAGAGTGGAAGCTGTTACAGCTGCAAAAGGCGGACCGACTCCATATTGAAGTAGATGTATTTGAATACAATCTCAGGCCAGGTTTGTCCATATTGTGTCTACAGCGGTCACATTGGCAGTATGTCAGCATCCTGATGATGTATAAAGCAAAAACTTTGACATCATACAGACTTGTAAATGAAATTTACATCCCATGTTTGAGACTCGAGGGGGTGAAAGGTGACCTGGTAACTAAGGACAATTCCCTTCCTTGTGTTTCAGATAACTCAATAATTAAAAATCTATCGCTTTATAGGAAAGTGTAGCGATCGTTAGTTAAGACGGAGAACTTTGAGCAGGTCCACGCTGCAGGGTTGAGCTGTAAAGTGACTGGATTAACCACTTCCACAGCCAGCATTATAAATCAAGTGTGTGTGTAAGAGAGAGAGTGTGTGTACACATTCCATAACTGGGCTCTAGGCTTGCATAGGTACATATCCAACGTCTGGGTCAGTGAAGAGTGCGAGTGTGGAGCTCTGATGCTGTACAGAACACACACCGGCAGACCTGCCAAAGCTAGTCCCTCTGAGAGGGCTCAGAGTACAACAAGAACAACCTCTCAAAGTGTTCGTGGAATTCGCACAAACACACACACACACACACACACACACACACACACGTATATACACGTGCATTCGAATATACACACACATCTTGACTGCTTTAAACTTTGGCAAAACTTTGCTGCTTGGTCTATTGTTCTTTTTTTAGTTATCACTTACATATGCACATAAACACCAACAAATACCAAACAAAGGGTTGTCTAGGTATCAATCATTCTCTCACACACACTCACACACAGACACACACACACGCACCATTTTGTCTGATTAAAGCTTTTGGAAACACATTTCTACAAAAGCATTCCTATCTATCCATTACCTTCACACACACACACACAACCACACACACACACACACACACACACACACACACACACACACAGAATATACTCCATCACCCACCCGCTCTTTCATCCATTTCTCTTCCTTGCCGGCAATTATAGTAAAGTTATTGTGTCTCTCTGAAGACCTGGTGCAGATTTAGAGACTGTGCCGATGTCTGAACGCGGTAATGGATGGAATCTGCTAAAAGAATCACGCTCATTTGTTATCGGAGTGACATATGAAGAAAATATATAAGTCAGTAAAGAAGAAGACAGTGGAGAGAGGGGGGGAGGGGGGGAATTCATCAACTAGTTCACACCCTGACTAAAAAAAACGTGGACTGATGTGTCGACCGGAATAACGAGAACACTCGAATAAAATGGCGATAACTCGTCTAAATAAATTCTCTGATGAAAGCTGAAGAAGTAGAGCTTCTGAATCTTCTGATATAATCGGAATCTTATAAACTGTCGTTATGAAGGCAAAGCTTGTGTAGCAGCAAAATAAAAGCACAGAAACAATATCTAGTAGAGATGAGGGGAGAAAAAATTAGAAGCATTTCAGCATAGGACCGAACCGAACCCCGGCTAAGTTGCGTGTACGTCCAGGAGCCGTTCAAAACATGTTTGCGTTAGTTGAAAGCCAAACGAAGCGAGTTTACATTATTATTTTTTGTTTGTTTGCATTTTGTGCAAAATTTAGTGAAGACATAACGGTTTCAGTTTGTTTTTAAAGCAGCCAGTGCCAAGAGGAATCATAAATAAAGGTTAAGTGAGGCTTAATGTCTATTTATTTCATATTTTACTTAATTTACATGTCTTTTGTAAATGTTTTGATTGTTTTTACATGCAATAATATTATTATAGCATTGGAAATTGGTGATATTGGTAATATTATTGGGTGACTGGAACGAATTACCTGCATTTACATTATTCCCTATGGGAAAATGCATTTCACAATACGAAGATTTCACCTTAAGAACTCGAATGTTGGTGTACCGCTTAAGAGTTTTTATTTATATACTGTATGTTTGCATTTAAAGCAGTAAAATCTTGCAGATCCTCTTTAATCCTGCAGGTGGTGCACTTTAAACCATCCAGTGGTGTAGGAGCTAATTATTTACCTTTTAGGTTTGTTTAGAATTTTAACAAAACCTGAAAGAAATCTTAATATCGATTCTGGATTTTTATAAAACCGTGATATTTACAGAATCGCAAAACGAATTGAATCGGAACCTGGCTATCGTAATGATATTGTATCGAAATCGCCGTGGTGATTCTCAACTCTATAAAGTTGCCTGATGATAAAAAGTATTTGTTTTTAAATCAACGTTTCTCTCTTAGTGTATAGTGGTACTTTTTATGTTTACAGCTTATATGTTAGAAACAGGCTTGACGCTGGGGACAAGGGCGACCCGGTCATGCCTCCGCACGCAGTGTAAACTTTTCGTTTGTATAACACGCGTGTAGTGAAAAAGAAAAAACTAAAGAAAACACGGGGGTCTGCCGCACACTGCCAGCCAACCAGCCAGAAGAGAGAAGATAAACAGAGGACAGGATGGGTCACTGCAAAATCACACACACACACACACACACACACACACACACGAATGTAAAGACACATGTGCACCATACTGTAGTTGGAAGGAAGAAGTGCGGTTAATGCGCAGCAACTGTACAGTATATATAAGTCAAAACAGATGATTTATAATTAAAGAAATGCAATAAGAGAGACCACAAAAAAAAAACGTAAAAAAAACCTCAAGATCGAAAAAAATAAAACAACAAAAAATTTATTTCCTTAACCCTGGTGTGCACTTTCCATCTTCTGCTGGACATTACTAAATCTGAAATGCCTTGTTGTGCTGTATTAATCATAATATATATATACACACACACTATATAATGTATTACATATGGGGGTGTTCGGGTCAAACCGGGACTATGTGATGCACAGTTTTTACAAAAAAACAGTTTTTTTGTGATTTGCTGTGAAGCTGACCAATCAGATCCGAGGACTCCAAGCCGCTTCGTTATGCTAATATAACCTCTTTTAGACGGTCAAAGTCGAACTCCTTTATCCTCTGAACTTTCCCTTCGTGCTGACGTTAAGCCTGTGTGTTCATCAGGTGTTAGTACTTAACCATGACCAGATGAAACGCTCATCAAGAATCTGTTTTCCACAAACACACACACACACACACACACACACACACACACACACACACACACACACACACACTTCCACCTGTTTACTCCACAGTGGGCTACGAAAAAAAAAGAAAAGAAAAAAAACCTGCAGGTGAACAAACATGATGGCAATTCAGGAAAATTGCTCTCGGATGGGCGTTAACCCCCGGAGTGACCTGGCCTGAGGGTCAACTGGCCATCGGGGGACGGAGGACGGAGGACGCGGGAGCTCGTCTCTGTAGACCTGATAGCTTCCGTGTAAATCTGCATCGCCACATACACGACCACATACAAAACCACTGAAGTTTGTCTTTACCAGGGGGGAAAAAAAAGAGGCGAGTTTGCTAATTTTAGTGAGTGAGATTTAAAATGGAGTGATATGGAGTGAGATTTCCAGCTACATTCTTTCTTACAATCAGCTACTTTAAAATATTCTACACCTCTTAATCATATGATCATTTAAAGGTCCCATATTTTATTTTTTCTATTAACAAGCTCACCCAGGCCTCATCATCCAAATGCGCCGTTTCAGTGTCTATGTAAATGTGCTACTCCTGAGCCACGCCCATCCAGGGAACAGCAGAGCTGAGCTACAAGCCAGGGAAGGTCTTCTTATATATGAGGTCACAATAGGGGGGGAAAAGTTTTGGGTTTTTTTGCACATACACCCTGGAGATCAATCTAAACAAGACTAAAAACGGAATTTTGCACATCAATAATGCTACGAGTCTCTGTAGATTTATTATTTTTTTTAGGCTTCATTTGTGATAACTTTACAAACTGCTGCTTTAAAATTTATTACAGACCTGAATCATCTAAATCAATACTTTGAGTCGCATTCCATTTTTTATTTTTTTTTATTTACATTTTCAGGCCCTGAAATAGACTCCGCCCCCATCGCTGACGAGCTGTACCACTTTTCCATACAAACCGCCCCCTTAAAAATGGTTACAGACCTTAATTATACGATCACTGTTTAGATTTTTGTTTCTTTTCTGGCCCTGAAAAAAAAAAGCAAACTACTCCTTTAAATGAATAAATACAGGAGACAATAAAAAAAAAAAAAGTTAAACAAATAGAAATGAACGATAAGCCAAAGTATCACGTCTCGGTCGTGTCAGAAGCAGAACTGAGTAAGCCAGCGGTGTAATCATAAGCGATTCATGTACGAGTGTGTGGGGTTTTGGACAGCGGTTCAGGATCATTTCTGGCAGCATAAGCGCTCCAGGCTGAGGTGTTTCATAACAACATTCTTCAAGTGTTACTGCTGCCAGCTCAGCTCAGCTCCTCTCGTCTGCTCTCGTCTGCTCTCCTCGTTCTCTCATTCCCTCAACCTCCCTTCTTCTCCTACCACCTGATCGGTTCGGGGACATCGCCATGGGGGGGGAAAGCCTTCCTCACTCACTCAGGTAGGAGGAGATCAGGTCAAGCTGACTTCTTATTAATCATCCCGGACTGTCCCCTGAACGCAGCAGCTCCGATATCGTTTCTCCTTTTGTCCGACGCTCAGATTCATTACATCTAAAGAAAGCTTTCTCCTTTACCCGAAGCTTCAAGCAGTTCACTTTTCAAAACCGGCAAAGAAAACCAAGTTCAGCGCTTCACTTGTAATTATCATTCCAATCAGGAATCGCCTCCTGTTGACCCATTACATTAATTAAAGCTTTATTGTTAAAAGACACTATTGATCCAGAGGACTTTTCAGGCTGAACCGACTCCCCTCTCAGGGTTGATCTTATTCTGCCCTCTAGTGGACCGATACAGAACTAAACCTCCTTCCAATAGTGAGGGTGCAAATATTTATAATGCTCAACCAAAGTAACCAAAGTATTGCTCAAAGACACTATCCAGGATAATCACTTAATCTCCATTTATTCTTCTTGTCATTTAGTAAAAAATACTAACTGCACTACATTTATCCATCCATCGAAGCGGTAGTCCAGAAAACTGACCTGTTTATTCCAACTTTACCCCATCGATCCAAACTCTAGTTATAGCCCATCCTTTCATCAGTCCTTTCAACCATTACCAAAATATATAAATAATTTTTTCCTCCATCATTTAAAAATTTTTATTATTATGCTGAGCAAAAAAAAAAACAGTTAAATTTTTAGGTGAGTTTTTAATTGATTAATTCATCTATTCATTAAAATATTTATACATCCATCCATCCCTCCCTCCAGCAGTCTAGCTATTCATACCTCTATCCATTCATCCATCTGGTCCATCACTCCTTCAACATATCTACAAATTGGTCCTATCCTGTCGCAGTCCATCCACTCATCCATCCATCCCTGTCACAGTCCATCCATCCATCCAATTCAATTTTATTTGTATAGCGCTTTTAACAACTGACATGGTCACGAAGCAGCTTTACACAATCCACCCATACCTGTTGCAGTCTATGCATCCATCCATCCACCATCCATCCCTGTCAGAGTTCATCCTTCCATCCATAACTGCCACACACTATCTATCTATCTATCCACCAATACCTGTTGCACTCCATCCATCCATCCACCTATTCATTCCTGCAATAGTCTGGCTATTCATCCCTCAATCCATTCGTCCACCTGTCCAAACTCTGGTCCATCACTCCAAGATATCTACACATGGCTCCCATCCTGTTGCAATCCATCCATCAACACAGTCCAACCATCCATCCATCTACCCATCCCTGTCACAGTACATTCAATTCAATTCAATTTTATTTCTATAGTGCAACACAGTCCAACCAACAACGGACCTTGTCGTAAAGCAGCTTTACACAATCAAAAGAATTATTTAAGTTGATATGAGGCTGAGGTAGACGGTAGGAAACTCCAGTCCTGAAGTCCTCAGAGAACAGCTGTCAGCATCCATCCATCCATCCACCATCCATCCCTGTCGCAGTACATCCATCTATCCATCCACCTATATCTGTCACATTCCATCTATCCATCCATCCCAGTCTTAGTCTATCCATCCACCCATCCATCAATGCATCCATCCATAAACCCCAGCTGTGGTCATCACTACTGATTACTAGCACACATCATCATGAAACTTCACCAAGAAACAAACACCTCACGCATATGGTCAATTTATGTGTCCGCATCTCAGTCTACCATCACCTCCTGCCTACATACGGATCCCAGTGAATGAAGCCTCTGATTAATTACCCAAATGAAAGCTACTCTAATTAATGACGTTCAGATTAAAACAAACGTATCCTGACAGGCCCGGTGCACATAACGAAAGCGGAGGAAACAAATGAGCTCTGTGACATACGGCGTTGCCCATCGCCAGGTCGATCCCAACGGCGTCTCACTCGAGCCCGCGGCATGCTGGGAAATCGTTTTCCTGCTATCCAAATGTATTCATTTATTCTGAAAGCTCCAGAGAAATCACACAGCCGTGCCGTCCCTCGCCCCAAACGGCATGTCCAGATGGAATATTGTGGGTTAAGTGAGGCGGAAAATAGGTACAGGATCACCCGGCGGTGTGGGAGTGTATACACACACACACACACACACACACACACACACGCAAAATAGTGTCACCTTCATCTGGACCAAAAGTTTTCCTTTTATTCTGGTTACTGAAACCTGTGGCATGAAGGAACAACAAAGTCCAATCTCTCTCTCTCTCTCTTTTATACACACATCTGAAAGTGAATGAAAAAGTGTATCTCTCTGTCAGCCTTCATTAAAGCGCCATCACACAGCACACCAGGATTCATCAAAGGGCAAAAAGAGCGAGCCGGTGAGCACAAGCGGGAGCGAGAGGACGAGCGATCTATATCAGAGCGAGGCCTCATCACGGCGCCGCTTAATTTCACCTCTCGGCCCTTCTTTGTCTAATTTCTAATTAATTAGACACATTTCTGATACAAGATGAGTAGAGAGGGAAAAAAAAAAAAACAAGAGCTTAGATTCGGGTAAAAGAAATTCTGTGGGTAATTCCCACATGAGCAGATCAATCAATACTCCAAGACATAAAACTCTAATTTAGTACTTTCTAAACGCCAAAAGGCCACAAATAACTAATAAACTGTTGAAACTAGGAATCTGTGTGTGTGTGTGTGTGTGTGTGTGTGTGTGTGTGTGTGTGTGTGTGTGTGTGTGTGTGAGAGAGAGAGAGAAGTTTTATGAAGTTTGTTTTCTCTCCCATGATGTCAATTATCTCAGAATCACACAAGCAGCTAACAGGAATTGAGTTTTTTTTTTTCTTGGAACGTTCCGTCTAGTTTTTCAGCCAGCCCAGGAAAACACGAGGAAAAAATTATCACATCATACATTTTTAAAGACTGTACTTATTAACATTCAAATGCATTTAACTTTTTCCGCTTTAGCTACCCACTGAAAGATCTTTCAAATGATGCTCATATTTAAACCATCAACTACTTCAAATGATAATATACAAAATGTTCTTAATAAATAGTAGAAGTTAAAACTTTAATACTTTTCTGTAAAATAATGCTGTTAAAAAAGCATGCTCTCACCTTCTAATGCAATGTTTTTTAATGGGATCTGTCAAACCCTCCACCTGTATAACCAAACCCATCAATCCTTCAATCCATCGACCAACCGTTTCATCCACCCAAGAACCCTTCTATCGACCCAACAACCCTCCAATACACCCACCAACCCCCTTATCCATCGTCCAATCCATCCTCCAACTAATCCATCAATCCATCAGTTTACCCACAAATCCCATCACCAATCCTCAAATGCATTCTCTCATTCATCCACCAATCGTCCAAGCCACCCTTCACTCCATAGCTGAATCCTTCCTTTACTCTATCCATCAAAACCACCTACCAACCCCCCAATTAATTTACCAATAAATTACATTATACATTCTACAGTCCCTCAAATTCCATCCTTCATACGCCAATTAATCCACAAATCCCTTCACCAATCCTCTAACGCATTTTCTATTCCATCCACCAACCCTACCATCTATTAGTCCACCCTCTCTACCACCCACCGAACCCCTCGTCCACCCACCGAACCCCTCGTCCACCCACCAGACCCCACGCCCCCCCACCAAACCCCTCGCCCACCCACCAAACCCCACGCCCACCCACCAAACCCCACGCCCCCCCACCAAACCCCACGCCCCCCCCCACCAAACCCCATGGCCCCCTCCAAACCCCATGCCCCCCCACCAAACC
>JAAGKR010001149.1:0-139517 GCA_011419295.1 Clarias macrocephalus
GATCGCCACAGAAGGTGATGGCAACACGCGCGTACGATTAGGATGCCGTCTGCATTCACACAGCTGCCTCCAAAAGTGCTGACTGCAAAGAGGTGGATTCATATATTCATTACATTGACAGTCCCATCCCAGTTCAAACGATCCATGCAGCTCGACAGGCGCAGAGACGTGTCCTTACAAGATGCCAGGCAGACTCCATCACACACCCGCTGCTCCTGCTCTGCCCTAATTAAAGATGTGTCCCTAGATCCAGGCCACGACCTGGGCCACTTTTTTTACTTGCTCTCCAAACACCCACATGTACCAGCAAACATCCTATGCATTCTCTATAAGGAGACTCCGGCGGGAAGCATATGTGTGAAGGATTTCTGGTGAGTCAGACACTCTTCCTCCTACACACTCGCATCAATCAATAACACCGCTGCCCTCCTCCACTGAATGCCGGGAAGCCAGTGCATGCTCACTGTGTTAGGCAAACAAGACAGGAGGCCCAGACAAGTGGTGCACCCAGACCCGGAAACAGTCGAAGGTCTTGCAGCATTTGCCTGGTGCTAAGCCTTTTTTTATTTTTTTAAATCTTCGTAATTGTACATCTTTAAAGCTGAGCGTTTTCTGTCTTGGAACCTAAACCATCAGCTGCTCATCAAACACTACAGGGGCACCAAACCCTTAGGATGTAATGTATGTGAGAATATTTAACACAAAGACATGTAAAAGAAAAACCTAAATGGAATGAGATCGGGTCTAATGGGTCTCAAAAGAGATGGGATCAGTTACTAACGATCTTCAACGAGCGGTTTATACATTTTAGAGCCCTCTGCTGCCTGAGGGGCAAATTGCAATCGCAATAAAAAAAAAAAAAAAAAAAAAAAAAAATCGTATCCTTTCCGAATTACTTCTCAACCCGTCATACTCTACATCTCTTGTAGATGTAAGGATCCGTGAATTGATTATTCCCAAATTGAGCTTAGCTCCAGGTTAGGGTCATACTGTATTATTATAAAAAGAAGCACCATGGGAGAAGCGGACAGGCAGAAAGATTTTTTTATATGAATGATACCTTTATGTTATACAATCTATATTTTGAAGAGACTCAAGTTGAATTCTGAGCTTATTTTACTGCATGTGTGGAATGTCTGGTATTCTTGCTGCGCCTGTGTCCTTTGGAGTTTCGAGACTTTATCTGGTGGTCCGTACAGGATAAATTCCCACTTAGTGCCCGTGTTCCCGGGAATACCCACTATACGGGGAATACGACCCTGATCATGATACAGACCTAATTAAAGGATATGAATGAATTATACTGACATGGAAAAAGGAAATACTGTTGGTCTCAGCAGCTCTGTTTTAATCTTAAATCTGTATAGGATTATATACAGTATGTAAACAGAAGCCTGACATCATACTAGAAAGATCCACTAAATGGCAAGTATATGACATACTCCAGTGAAATATGTATACATTTAAGGCTTAATAAAGCATATTAAAAGGAGAAACTGTACAGATAACATTTCTCCACTGTCCACTGGGAAACCTCTGTTCAGGAGAAGGTGAAAGACAGGACAGAGATGATACTCACACATCGGTTTGAGCTGTCCGACAAGCTCCTCCTTGGTCCACTTGGCCCATTCCTTCTTGTCTGTGTTGATAGAGCACAGGATGGGCCCGCATGGTTTCCCACAGTCCTCTATGGCCGGCACGTTTAAGTAGTGCACCAAGACGATGTCTGGATTCTAAGGAAACATCAGAGCAGAAGACAGGTCAAGGCACTAGGTCAAGTTTAGCACCAAAGACCACTGTGGAAAGAGCTGTTACGTCTCCTAGACATCATCTTGCGTCCACAGGGACACAAGCAAACCCAGAGAAACACCATGAAACTCAGCAAAAGACGCCAAGCAATCCTGACAAATTGACAAATCTTTATTTGTATGTAGTGGTCCACCCCCGAGCCGTAAAGATCACCTCTGACTTCCTCTAATGAGGTCGTATTCACCTTGACAGAGGGGCGATGCGCTCCAATGCCTTCTAGTATTTAAGGGGGCTTAGTGCAGCTACGCACTGGCAGTGAGTGTTAGCTGGATAAATTTCATCAATTGGCAGCTTATGACTAAGAGATGCATTCTGAAAGCATATCGAGCCCTTGTGAATAACATCAAATCTTTTTTTTATTTTTTATTTTTTATAATCATAGCTTTGCTCTAAGGGAGTGTAAAGAGTAGCGTAAAAAAATGTGTTAGTCTGATTTTATTCAACAGACGCACAACCTTGAAACATTGAAAACACAACTTTATACACAGATTAAAACAAAAGCCTTTCCCAGTCATTGCCCACACACAGTCATATACACACATAGACACAGACACACACACACACAACCGAGCACGCAAATGTAGGCTTGCAAAGCCATGTGATAAAGAAAAATGTGCTGCCAACATAACAGTGTGTGCTGTTGGAAGCTTCATCAGTGTTAAGTGGTGAATAAATCAAGGCGCTGCTAGGCTGGACTGCCTCTCTGCTTGCACCATTAATCTAAGAAGAGGCCACTGACTGGACCATCCCTACTGTACACACATGCATACCAACCCATAGGCCCACACACACACACACACACACACACACACACATACACGCACAGAAAGATTAGTGAATACTGTAATACTGCACACATTATGGTGTAAATGTTGCCGCATAATAATCTCAGTGGAAAGAAACAAAGGGAGGCAATGATTCGGCTATAAACACCAGATCCATGGTAACCACACCGCCGTCATCCTGCTGTTACTTACTACAGATACAACAATCTTCCAGTTCATTCATCACACTAATTATAGAATCTACTTAAATAACCTCAACCTTTTTTTATCACTCTGCTCTGACAGGATTGGTACCATGAAGCTCATCTAATCAACTCTGTGTGCATGCGAGTGCGTGTGTGTGCGTGCGAGTGTGTGTGTGTGTGTGTGTGTGTGTATATATATATATATATATATATATACACTATAAACACACAGCATATACTGTAAATCTGTGAAAAAGTTTTTGCCCCCTTCTTTTTTTTTCATATCTCTCACATTAATTATTCAGATCATTGAACGAATTTTAATATTACACAAGGATAACACAGGTAAATACAATATACATGTTTTTCAATGATGATTTAATTTATTAAGGGGGAAAAAAAACCTGTGTAACAAAAAAGATAATACATAAAACATAATAACTGGTTGTGCCAACCCTGGCAGCAAACAACTATAGTCAAGCGTTTGCGATAACTGGCAATGAGTCTTTCACATCACCATGGAGGAATTTTGGCCCACTCTTCTTTGCTGAATTGTTTTGTTTTTGCTTTTCGGCAGGGTTTAACATGTTTACGGTCATGCCGAGTCCAGACTTTGACTAGGCCACTCCAAAACCTTTATTTTCTTATAAGCCCTTCAAAGGTCGACTTCCTGCTGTGTTTCGGCTCATTGTCCTGCTGCCTAACCCAAGTGCACTTGAGCTTGAGGTTACGAACTGATGGGGGGGGACATTCTCCTCCAGGATTTTCTGGTAGAGTGCAGAATTCATGGTTCCATCAATTATAGCAAATTGTCCAGGTCCTGAAGCTCTGTAGCTAATTTCTGTACATGATCTTCACTCCATGGCCAGGCAGATCCAACGTGCTTTGAAAAATATTTATTGTGGTATAGCAATTATATGGCATAAAATTATTATTCGTATTATCTTGAATGTCATTATTTTAAAACTTAATTTCTCACACAATAATTTTAAAATATATTTAGTCTTGCCACATATTTGTTTCATCCATTAACTAAACCCACTGATTCTGATAAACACAACTCTTCAGACAGATAGGCTTGAACTAATTAGGGACATCACCTGTTTTCAACACAGGGAGAACTAGAATACATGGCATATGCTTTCTTAGTACTTTTTCGCCACCACTGTACCGTCAGCTCAAATCTGAAATGACAAAAAAATAAAAATAAAAAAACACGCTGAAATCTGGATGTCAAAAGAAAAAAAGAAAAAAAAAAAAAAACACCCTCACAAAAAAATTTGGTTTGTTAATGATGAATCGAAGGTCGACAAACTGTAATTAATTCCGCAAATTAATCCAGTCGACTACATTATAAAATTTAACAACTTCCAGTCTTCCATTAAACTAATTTAAAGAATTTGTCATAATTGTAAATTCTACACAAGAGGGGGCAATGTAATTACTGAGCGCACGACACAGCAATCATTTACACCAAACAGAAAAAGAAGCAGTGAGATATGAAGCGGATGTAAATGGAGTCCTGGGTGGGAACATTACACAAAACAAAAGAAGAAAAAGAAAAAAAAAACTAGGAAATATGCTTCCAGATCTGGCTCCTTTTTTTCAATTAACTACAGCTATAAGTGAGTACAGCTAAGTCTATGCACGGTAACTTGAACGTATACTGTACTTTAGCTCGGAGTTACACTGTCATTTTTATTTTAAATCTTCAGCTGTCATTAAAGGCATGCTTGAAGCAGTAGGAGTAGCTTGTGATCAGAGATTTTGCTCAGGCAATTCAACATAAATACCACCATGATCAGGAACTAAAAATCCAGAGTGTCTCACTTGATTCATGCTATTAAGTTACTATCTGCATTAACTACATAATAAGCAGCTTAGAGTAGATGAAATACAGCCATAAAGTCTGGAGCGGATTTAGGTTTTACTACGTAGCTTTGTTTAACTGTAGAGTAGAGCTGGTGTGTTTTCCATGTGTCCAATGAACAGAGTAAAGCTAATACAATTAACCAGAGTCGTAAGTTTCCAGCAAATATGTCAGCCCAACTCTTTTATCTCAGTAACCATAAAAGACCTGTTATTGCAATAAATAAATACATACAAAAACAATCAGACATCGAAAAAACAGGAGAACCAATTATTTCTGATGTGTTATTATCCACTCCATAATAATTTTCTCTTTCACAGTTATTTAAATAAATTCTTCATTATTTGATCAATCTTTGTAGCTCATGAGGATTTTTAAATTGCCCAGTCTATTAACTTTCCTGTATTTTGTCATTTTGCCTCTCCTCTGAGACTGGGGCAGCTTGATTCCTGCCCCAGGGAGCCTAAATTATCACTTGTTGCATTTTAAATTGTGACCACTAGGTGCAAAATACTCACTCTCTCATAGTCTATACAACTTTATCCCATGTTCAGGGTTGGGGATGGGGGGGGGGGGGGGTATGCCTGGAGCCTATCCAAAAAGACTTAGGCCACAAAGCAGGGTACGCCATGTCTTTTCCCATTAGCATAATCTGCATGTCTTTGGACTATGGGAGGAAACCCACCAAGCACGGGGAGAACATGCAAACTCCATGCACACAGAGATGGTAATCGAGCCCGGCCAGGAATCGAATGCAGACCCTTGAGGTGCAAGACGACAGTGCTAACCCCTATACCACCATGCCGCCTAGGTGCACAGCTGATTTACAGTAGGGAGTGAGTTCACTATCCCATGATTGCACAACATTTAGAAAGATTTGCACTTTTATCAAATTTATAAATGATTAAATAACAACTGCTTGAGAACATTAGCAGTTCTGCAACACTGCATGAATTCCACTTTCAAATAAAATGTAAACATGCTTTCAAATCAGATTTAATTTTATGAGATTTTCTGATCAATGAAATAAAAGCATGGAGGACCAACTGCAATCCCCATGGACAAATTGAAAAAACAGAGTTAAGAAGTGAGCCAGGATAATCTTAATAACAAAGCTGTAGAAGAGAGCGTGGCTAGGAATAGTGATGGCTTTAATGGCGACCTTTTTTTTTTTGGTAGTATTTGGTGAAATCTGTCTGACATGTCAATTTTTACTAACATTTTTCAAGTTTACTTGACTGTCAATCAAGCTGTTCTCCAATTCAGGAAGCTCAGCCTTTTGCACTAACATTCAGGCATTCTAATCCAGGTTTGGGGGGCGTGGCTTAGTAGAGCATACCTTATTGGTCCAGAGTTTAAACTTCTGCCTAAGTTGCTGACTGACTACACCTTTAACCTCTAATTTGCATAACATTCCAAAAAGCGGTGAGGGCTCAGCCTAACTGAAGGACTGATAAGGGCAACAGTACAAGTTACGAGCTGAACTCGCAGTTCTTAATATCAAACATTCCTTTAATTTGCCGGGTGGACCTGCGACTGAACATTTTGACTGATATTTGCAGTGAAAGTGTCGAGGTGTTTGAAGAGAACCTACGTCGGAATAAAGAAAAAAAAAGATCTGATCTAAAATTCAAATCCAAAGATAATCCAAAAAAAGCCCTTTGTCTTCAAAAGGGGCTTTTAAAGCAGGCTTTGGTGAGCTATTCTCTTTCATGTCGATGATGGGGAAGTGCGCTCGGTTGTCGGTTGTGCTCTGAGGTGATGAGCGTTTGAGCCGATCTCCGGTCAGTGAAATACGCAGTGGAGACGAGGTGCTGCTGTTCTGCGCTTGTACGCGCTGGGAATCAGCGTCCTGCCTGCATATGGCGTAGACAGCTGTGCTAATCACCAGGGCAATGCCCTCGCGCCTTAACTAGAACGAGTGGAGTGGGCAAGGCCCTCTGGGAATGTATGCAATGGATACAAACACACGCACACAGATGGGGGCTGACATGGTACAGACATTAATGCATGACCACACGCTTACATGCATGACGAAGAGACCTGTAATTTATCCCTGAACGCTCACAAGTTACTCAGTCACCCAGGCAAATGCGAGAACAGATTGTAGTCTCCAAAAACAGGCAGACACTCAAATGCACTCGGGTGCACAGGCGTATAACCTCCCACACACTCATGCATACCTGCATACTGATTCCCCTTCCCCACCCTATCGATGCTCACACACACACATACATATGCATACTGTATACACACCTATCTCATACAGAACATATTTATCGCTGTTTTAAAATGAATATTTGACAGAAATACATTAATACAAGTAATCTTTCAAGCTGCACACGACTCGGTTATCTCTTATACACCCGATGGGAACAAAAGCTTATGCCATCTAGAAGCTCCTCGTGCTTCATTAATACAGAGTAGTTTCAGGTAAGGATTTCACCTTTTTTTTTCCCTTCCCCGCTGCCTGAGCAAAACAGCAAAACAAAACACCCAAACTGTGGGGTTTCATCTAAATCAACTGCTAATCTAATTTCACTTCCTAGAAGCCATTCTCTTTTAGCATTTTGTGTATTATCCTGAAAGTTTTTCAGCCCCAAAATACAGCTCAAGGGGAAACTATTTCCAGAGCATTATTGTGTAGCGAGAATGAGATCTCATTTAGGCATTGATTAATAGTTGAGTGCAGTCTTCAGCTCGGGTTGGTGGTGCTTCCCTCGGCGGAGGCCGTTGCTTATTTCCACTCTGGAGGGGTCTGAGGTCGGGATAGAGTTGCAGCGTGTGCAGACTCCGGGTATTGCGCAAGCGGCGTTTCTCGTTATTAAGGACATTCATTAGAAATCACTACCTCATGCTGCTGTAAGTGCGTCTTGGGATAGGCGGAGGCGGTGTAGTGGTGCGTGAGTGGGCCGGTGCTCTGGTACTTCTGTTTTACTCTATTGTAAATTACATTAACATAAAAGCACATGTGCTACCCTGTATGATACCAGAAAGCTTTATTCGGTCGCACTTTATTATGGATCCTGAGCTGATTACAGGAAAACTAGGCACACGGTAGAAGAATATAGAGTAGACTATACAACTACCTGAATGTTTTGGATAACGCAAGGAGGAAACTCAAGGACCTTGAGAAACATATACTGCCAACCTACAGTATGGATGCAAAATGGTCTAATAGGTAGCACCTCCAGGGTTGAGAGTTTGATTCCCGTCTCAGGTCTGTATGGAGTTTGCATGTTCACCCCATGCTTGGTGGGTTTCCTCTGGGTACGCTCACAGTCCAAAAACATGCAAAATCAGGGTAATTGGAGTTCCCGGAGCGTGTGAATCAGTGTATGCCATCTTATGGATTGAAAGAATATAGAGTAGACTATACAACTACCTGAATGTTTTGGATAACGCAAGGAGGAAACTCAAGGACCTTGAGAAACATATACTGCCAACCTACAGTATGGCAGCAAAATGGTCTAATAGGTAGCACCTCCAGGGTTGAGAGTTTGATTCCCGTCTCAGGTCTGTATGGAGTTTGCATGTTCACCCCATGCTTGGTGGGTTTCCTCTGGGTACGCTCACAGTCCAAAAACATGCAAAATCAGGGTAATTGGAGTTCCCGGAGCGTGTGAATCAGTGTATGCCATCTTATGGATTGAAACCAGGCCCACGGTGTACCACGCCTTGTGGCCGAATTTTACTGGAATAGGTTCCAGGCTTTCTGCAGTATAGAAGATGAATGAATGAATGAATACTGGCATAGATGTGAGGTGACACCCACTACTCACTTCACCACCATGCCATCCTACAGTATGAAGATATAGCAAACATTACCTTTAAATAATTAACTCCTCTGATTAATTGACTCCTGAAGTGGCTGATTCACATTACATACAGTTGTGTCAGGGGCCCTATTAACCTCAGAAAGTGCCTGAGCTCACTTTGGGATGCCATGCCCAGTATACATACAGTAACTGGTCCTGTACGTTCGGTGGTAAAATATTTTTTTCCTCCCTGAATGTTGTACAGTGCATTTAGAGGAAAACCTCTTTTGAGAATTTAACACAATAAGTGAGTTAACAGGCAACTGTTCAACAGAGCAGACTTGGAGGCTTGGTACTGTCAGCTGGCTCCTAAGTGTCCACACATACTGTCAATATGTGTGTGCTAGGAATAGCAATGCTATTAGCTTTAGGATGATAGCTCTATCCACTAACAAAACAAACTTAGCCAGTGAGTCACTGAGTCTATATATGGCTTGAACAATAGCTTTTTAATAAATTCATATCACTAAAGCACGACCAACCTGCTATAGTTTGCTTTTTTTTTATTTTACATTAAAAAAAAAAAAAAGTTATTTTACATAAGAGTGTATTTACTCACTCACTCATCGGCTATACCGCTTTATCCTGTATTCAGGGTCGCGGGGATCTGAGGTATATCCCAGGAGGCCTAGGGTACGAGGTGGGGTGCCAATCCATCACACAGGGCACACACACACATACACTCATTCACACACTACAGGCAATTTCGGAACGCCAATTAGCCTAATCTGCAGGTCTTTGGACTGTGGGATGAAACTGGAGTACCTGGAGGAAACCCACTATGCACGGAGAGAACAAACAGAGACGGGAAGCGAGCCTGGCCGGGAATTGAACGCGGACCCTGGAGGTGCAAGGCAACAGTGCTTACCACTATACCACCGTGCCACCATAAGAGTGACTCCCGGCAAAGGGTCACCACAGAGGACCATCCGGACAAGTCTGACACAGGTTTTACACTGGATGCCCTTCCTGACCCAACCCTCCCCTTTGCCCGGGTTTGGGACCAGCTGGGGTTAGGGCATTGGCTGGGAATCAAATCCAGGCCTTCTGCATGGCAGGTGAAAAACCAACTACTGATCCACCATGGTTCCTTTGTTTCTGTAATGATTTATATAAATAGCAGCTATAAATGGTTGTTCCTTTCTTCTCTTATTTATGAGCTTGTTATGTTTTATTTTGCTCTGTCATCCAATTTTATTTATTCTTTATTTATTTATCATCTTTCATACTTTGTTGCCTGTGTATGGTCAAGTGAGGTCTGGAGCCTACCCCAGCGAGATTGGGGCAAAAGGCAGAGGAAACTCTACAGGTGGGGTGCCAACCCATTGCAGGGCACAGGCTCACACACAGTCATACACCATGGGCAATTTGGAAACACCAGTCAGTCTACCTAACCTGTCTTTGAAAAGCAGAAGGAAACCAAACGAGCTAGTGAAAAACAACCAAGCATGGGGAGAAGATGTGACCTCCACGCACACAGATCGGAGGAGAAATTTGAACCCCAAACCCTGGAACGATGAGGCAACAGTGCTAATTGCTGATCTACAGTGCCTTATTTCGTCTTACTCCTGTAGACTTATTTGTTGCGTTATTAATTCTGTTGCACCGCACTTTGGCTGCCCTTGGGGTGTTTTAAATGTGCCTTATAAATAAAGTGGACTTCACATGACCACATTTCATTCTTCATTTCACATCCTGTCGTATGGAGCACAAGGGGCGGAGCCACAAGGGGGTTTGCACACTGGTGACACTGAAACAAATTATGAACAAAAAATGATTTTAAAAACATCGCTGTCCCTGTAGAAGTTGTTGTGGCATAAGTTTTTCATCGTAATAATAAAAAAAAGATACATGTTTCATTTGAGACATTTTTGCTCTAGAAAAAGTCAGGTATTGCAACCTTAAGTAAATACGTAGTGAGAATGTAATCCAGGTTATGCACCTTCAGAGATGTTAGTCTTTTTCATGACAATACACCGTATCTTGTAAAATGCTTGAATGCTTCCTGTTCATTTGCCTCTCGCTGACCTGATTCACTGACCTGAGCAGCCGTACAGAGCTGGATTTACCCAGCACGTCTCCTCCTACCCGTCGCAAATGACAAAAGCGCCAAGCTTAACGGGCTGTACTCAGCACTCACAGGGACGATAAGAACACCATTAGATTGTGCGCATGTTCATCTAGCCGGACCAATGCACAGATGAGGAGAGAGGGAGAACGAGAGAGAAGGAGGAGCACATCTGTGAGTCAGTACCATGAAGAAACTCATGCTCTGCTCTGATAAATGCCAGCCGTGAGCTTCAAAGCTCAAGCCCAAAATGCCATGGCCAAACCTGATGCTCAGTCAGGAGCAAAAACCTAGAGCATTCTGAGCAATATAGATGCTGAGACTCTTCAGTGCTGTACACGCACACAAACACCTTTAGGCCATGTTATACACCTCCATATGTCTTCTCATGAATGTTTGTGCGCTTCTTAATACCTAATAGAGGAATATTCTTATTTCAAGTGGTGTCTTGGAGGAATAAGTCACATGCAAATGAGGCCAGAGAAAAGGGTAGAGGTCCATTCAGAAGCCTCATGTTAAAACCAGAGGCCACAGTGTCTGTACTGTACCGTTTTCATGTATACAGTATGTGTAGCTGGGTTTTTGCAAAAGTGTGGGTGGGTAAAGAGGAAGAATGAATATCCATTAACTTTCAGCATCTCAGGATGCCCTGTGACTCCAGTAAATGATGCATAGGATTTCTGTAGTGTGATGTCTAGCCTGTACGATTGTATATGGGGCCCAGCAGATGAAGAGACCAAGAATGCTGACCCGGCCGTTGACCTCCCCACATCTCAAACGGACAAACAAGGAACCCAAATCCTAGGTGTATATTTTGTATATATATCTCATGTCAGAACTCATCCATGGAGGCACGGTAGTGTAATGTTTAGCACTATCGCAGGGTCGAGAGTTCGATTCCCACCTCGGGGTCTGTGTGTGTGGAATTTGCATGTTTTCCCTGTGCTTGGTGGGATTCCTCCACATACTCCGGTTTCCTCCCAAAGTCCAAAGACATGCAGGTAAGGTTAATTGGCAATGCCAAGTTCCCTGTAGTGTGTGCCCTGTGATATATTGGCACTCTTTCCAGGGTGTACTCCGCCTTCTTCCCCAGGTCTTCTGGGGTATGTTCCAGCCCTGCCCCCAACCCTGTACAGGATAACTGGTATAGAATGGTAAAGGACAAGATAAATGAATGAATGAACTCAACCCTCCCATTTCTATCCGGGCTTGGGATCGGCGCTAAGGATGCCCTGCCCTCAAGTGCCTGGGAACTGAACATGAGCTTTCTTCATGGCAGGTGTGAAGCCTACCACTAAGCCACCAATGGCCTCCTGTAAGTCCGTTCCGTAATGCCTTTTTGTCTTAATATGTTCACTCTATAGAATATAACATATTGATGCTGTAGTATCTCTAGTACACAGTGCACAAAAACCCAACAGAACAACCCACCAGAAAAAAAAAAACCTGGATTCTATAATAAGTGCTTAATGGAAACTACTCTACCTCACACTCACAGGTTTTTTTTTTTCTACTTGTCTAAATGTGTCCTTTAAGAACATATGGAATGCTCCTTTGAAGGGTTCCACACATAACAGCACAAAACTGAAGTATGCTTTAGGGTGCTAGATTTAATTCTTCATATGGTAATAATAAGCCGTAATAGTGCTTTCAGAATACATGCTTTGTTTGTTTGTAGATTTAATCAGAATATTCATACATAATGAAACAGTATGTGGAAATAAAATATGCTGTCAAAGACATGCATTTATTCAGAACCCTTTTACTACATCATGGGACAACGGGAGTAGACTTTCATCTTTTGAATTTGAAACATCTGAACGTGAATTTAACCACATAAATATTATGAAAATTTTAATAGTGATATTCTTTCTGACAGCCCATGTGTGAGTGAGTGTGTTAGAGAGAGAGCGAGAGAGAGAGAGAGAGAGAGAGAGAGAGAGAGAGAGAGAGAGAGAGAGAGGATGCGAATGTGTACGTGCATGTGTGAGAGGTGATTAAGGCCCTGCCCCGGCACTTGCCCTGGCTGTGCCATGGTGATGGATGGTTCGGTGTATCTGTCATTAGGCAGCAGCCTGGCCCCTGGCACCCGGGCATGGCTCTTAAATGTACTCATACCGTGCTGTTCCCCAATGCTGCTGTTCATTTCAAGGTCAATTGCCTCGATGTTGCACGGGGCACAAAACTTTCGCATGAAACTTGCCTCTCATTACCACTAGTCGTTTGTGTGAGAAGCTGTGTCCATGCATGTGTGTATGCGCGTGTGTGTAGAGGTTATGAAGTGGAGTTCGGGCCATTATTCAAACTTTACCTTTCATACACACAACAAATGCGTTCACATTTACCACTGCAAGGGCATTTCAGTGTCTGTGAACAGTAAATAAGGTTTGAATAATGGCCAAATGGCAAATTATGCACGAGTTAGAGGCTGCTACAGTCACACACACACACACACACATATATCACATCAATACAGGTGAGAAGAAGCAAACAGCCTGTGGCTCCTGTCGAAGATGCAGAGAGCGCCCTGTATGAACCTGCAGTCGACTGTAAGAGTATGTTTTCTTGTATGTCAGAGACAGTGAAATGTTGTGCATTCTTTGTGTGCACATTTAGTAGTGAAAGGTTTTAATTCCTATTCGAGCATTATTCCAGAAAAAAACATGCATATACACACTCATCCTATGCGTAGGGTGCCAATCCGATGCAGGGCCACAGGCACATGGCGCTGGTAATTTGGGAACGGCAGTGAGCATAACCTGCATGTCTTTGGATTGTGTGAGGAAACCGGAGTACCCGGGGGAAACCCAGCAAGCACGGGGAGAAGATGCAAATCCAAGGTGGGAATCCAACCCTCGACCTTGGATATGTGAAGCCACAGTGCTACCACTATGCTACCATGTCGCCTATTGTCCAGTGCATATTAGTCACAGAATCTTTCTAGACTAGACTTAGTCCAATTGAACACTAAGGACAGACAGTAACGCAAACTCCCATATCCCATATATTAATACTGGATACCATTTTAAAAATACCGTCATGGGCTCCCCCCATAAACTGTGGACATACACCATTTCTCTATAATAATAAATATAAGTTGTTTTATTTGAATTATATATGTATATTTGAAGTGCTCCTTGTCTTAGGAATATTGCACAGGGTAGGAAAGGGTCTGGATAGGGAGTGTACATGGCAATGTGCTGCTTTTGGAGGAGCCAGAGGCTGAGGCTTGTGATGTTTAATTCAGAAGCGTGTAATCACTCGGATTGAGTCGCGCTTTAAATAAAACAACTTCTAGGAGGCAACTCTGCCCATCTCGCTAAGGAGTCAGGGGTGAAATGTATGTCAGCTCAGCTCACTAAAGAGCCAGGAGCGAAATTTGATCTCGGCTCTGCTCACCAGAGGTAACCCTACCACTGAACAATCGCGGAGAAGTGTACAGTATCTACTCACAGCTCATTGAAGAGTCAAGCAAGAAGCATCAAGCGCATCACTGACCACAGAAGAGAGTCAGCAGAGAAGAATCTGGAAGAAGCATATCTCCGAACAACTCGCTGGTGAATTTAGGAATGGGGGTGTGGGGATGTTTAGATAACTGAAGAGTAAGAGGGAGATATCTCAGCTCAGAGTCAGGGGCAAAGCAAGTCAGCTCAGTAAGCTGTCCCTTTTGAATTGTATCTCAACACAAAAGTCAAAACTAAAATGAATCTCTGTTCAGCTCATTAAAGAGTCAAGAAGGAGGCCTCAGGAAGACGCTTATCACTGACCAGTTCTCAAGTGTCAAGGAACAATCAGTGGGGAAGTCCATGGTTGGTTAGCTCTCTGACAAAGTGTATCTCAGATCAGCTTACTGAAGTGGAAAAGTACATCACTAATCACCTCACTGAAAAGCGAGGGGCCACGTGTATCCCTGATCAGCTCACTCACAAAAGCAGGGAGAATTGCATCACTGAACGCTTTACTGAGGAGTCAGGAGACTGGTCAGGTCAGGGAGAAGCCGACAGTACATCTGGCCATCTCAAGGAGAACAGTTCAAGGAAAAGTCCAAGTGAAGTGTATCTCTACTGAAGAGTAACGACTATGAATCTTTCTCCAGTACCACCGACTCATGTCTTCAAATCTCTGGGTAGGTCACTGAAGAGTTAGAATTTAAAGTGTATTCTTGTAGAGAATGGCAAGAATAAAAGCAGAGAAGTTACAGTTAAAATAGTCGATCACCTCACTCAAGAGTTACACTTATTTTAGATGAGTTCGCTGAAAATCATGGCCAACATTATCCAAGAAGTAGCTCTTTTCTTTCCAATGCCCATGTGACTTGTAGCAGACGGTTTGTGTCATCATTCCTCACCGATGTCCTTGGTGGAGCTGGTACTGTAGTTCTGGTCCGGTTGCTGAGCGGCTAAAGAACACAGCAATGTCACCTAGTTTATTGCTTTACCTTTGTAAATCATTAGTTCCGATAGGGAGCACCTGTTTGTCGCTCCAATTCTGACAGGTAGACGGATGAAGCAAAAATCCGGCACAGTTAAATGTGCTAATCGTCCTCTGCTGACAGTAAAAGCATACTGAGCTGCGAGGTCAAAATAAGGGAAACGTAGATAAAAGTCATGACAGTCATTCTAAGGTAATGCTAATGACACCTCACAAATGGCTAAACAGGCTACACACATATACTGAAGCTCCTGCATTAACTTTTGAACCACCACCCATGGGAGACAGACGCAGACGGCGGTTGCCTAGCGACTAGCAGGGTAGGTCAGGTCTCTTAGAGAGTCAAGATTAAAGGATGGGTAGTGAACTAAAAGTGGTGAGAATGATGTAAAGGATGAGGGAGAAATGGGAGAGAGAAAGCAGAAAGCAAAAAGAGCTGGCTATATTTTCTAGAACCTGAAACACACACACACACACACACACACACACACACACACACACACACACACACACACACACACACGAAACAAAATACCACACAACAATCTAATCACCAGCCCTGACATTTAGTTAGCTGCTACTCCTAACAGCTAATGCCAATTAGAGAACGCATGAGAGAGGACAGTGTGCTGAGCTGATGTGAGGTCACAGACTTAAAGTGGAATATCATTTCCTTGATATTAAGCTGAGTGCACAGTACATGATCACGGCTTCGATTTTCCTGTCACAGACAAATTCGTGACAGCTATAAAAAAAAGAAAGAAAAAAAAAAGTGCCCAGATCGAAGCCAAGATGGTGTAAGTGTTTGTTAAATGTGAGCAGTTCAGAGACCTGTTGTGACCCAGTTTTGATGTGTCCCAGACAAGCTGACATTTTTAAGCTGGGTTAGAAATTACTGGCGCACATTTTTGCAGCGTGAGCAATGTAGGGCGAGGAAATGAAAAGAGAGACGAGCAACAAGTAAGGGAGCATACGAGGAAATTAGGATGCTACGAAACAACAGGCGCAGCTTTGAAAGCGTCTCCATGCAGGCTCTGGCAATTCTCTTCTCCCTTTCATCCACATCTTCTGTTTCTCAGTACAAATGACTGCACGAACAACATAAATGGAAAGATGTGTTCTTTTTTTTTTTGTCTTCGTTCAGGTGAAAAGTTGCTTCATGCGTGGGTTTCTACGAAACGGTGAAATGTTGAGATAAGCCTCTTATTGTTGGGGAATCGTGTAATTTACGAAATGGCTGCACGTGATTGTGTCGCGTGAGCACTGCTACATCGACAAGGCAACAAATTACAAGAACAGAACTGAAATTTCAGGGTTTTTATAATCAAGTAATGTGCACTTGAGTCGTGCAAATGTCAGACGTATTCAGAATATTACACACATTTTCACAAATGATATATTATCCACATACTATTCATCTACACACAGTGTATACAGTACCTGCCTACTCATATTTACTGTATATATCTTTGCATCAACGTCTCTCTCTCACAGATAAGAATAGCCACACTGGAACTCAAATAAGCACTTTTTACAACCATGGTAAACATAAAAGAACCCTTAGAACAAACAACACATACAGTAGATGATGGATTTGCATCCATTCTAAGTGTATTGATATCCTCATGAATGAACTCATATTTGGCAAGTAAAATTCTTTCTGACTCTATAAAATGAACCTGCCAAGGTATATACAGTATACAATGGAACCTTGGATTACGAGCATAATTCATTCCGGAAGCGGGCTCATATTCCAAATATATATACTCGTAAACCAAATCAAATTCTCCCATAAGAAATAATGAAAACTCAAATTATTCGTTCCACAGCCCCCAAAAATAAATACATAAAAATAATTAATACAATATATAAAGTAAAAATAAAACAAATTAATCTGCACTTTACCTTTAAAAAAAAGTTAAAATAAATCCCGAAAGATTAGTGTTTCTGTTTGTGCGCGCAGGCGCCGTGTATTTGTATGTGTGTATGTGTGTGTGGAATTAGCCCCTCGCCTCTTCTTACACAGTAAAACTCCTCCTCCCTCCCCCCACCTTGCTTTTTAAGGTTCACAACAAACACACACACAACGGAAATACGGTATTAACGGGAAAGAAAAAAATCTCTCTAATGACACTCGCGTGAGCGCATTCTAACTGAATCACTGCTGTAAAGTAAAAAACAAACAAACAAACAAATGAACCAGCACTTCAGATCGCGACAGAGCAGAGTTTTCTGTGTAGAACATATAGTGTGTGTATGTGTATGTGTGTGAAGCCGGGGAGGGGGGTGTAAAGGTGAGAGTGTGTGTGTGTGCGTGTGTCGGTGTCAAATTATATGCGCGCACACACATAGGAGACACGCTGAAACAGTAGGAGATGTTGATTATACCAGTAAGAGACTAGCACTAAGACCCAGCAAGGGAGACGATTACCCACAATTCCACAGCGCAAGAGAGAGAAAAATCATTGGCTCAGTTGTGAACAAAAGCGAATGCGTGATACATGATACTCATCAACCAAGACTTACTCGTTTTTCAAGTCTAAATTTATTTAAAAATATTTGCTCGTCATGCAGAACATGCGTAAACCGCGTTACTCGCAATCCGAGGTTCCACTGAATATATAAAGTTTGCAAATTCTCCTCACAAATGTTCGAGGATAAAAGTGTAGCTCTTTAGCACTCTGTTCCTCTTATTTGGAGATCAGTATAGGTGAGTGCTTCTCTTTTGCAGCTCACGTATACCGCATAGTTAGCATTAGACAAAGCGCATTAATATGTCTGTAAAAACATAGCTCATATCTCCTCCAGCCAGCTGCCTGTGAAAATCTTTTTCAACCGAAAGCACGGCCAGGATAGAGAGAGACGCAGACCAAGCAGGCCTTCTGCTGCGTAATAGCAAATTAATTGAGACCATCAATGAGGAATTAATCATTAAGGCACAGGTGCTGAGATGGCACTTTTGCATGAGTGCCGCTGTTAGTGATGTTTGCATAAAAAAAAAGGAAAAAAAAAACTTTCGACCTGCTGTTAGAGAGGATGGTAGGAGGGAGAGAAAGAACAATATAAAAAAATGGCACAGTATGATGAAATGAGAGAAAAAAATTATAAAGCTGAGAAATAATTCGAAAAGATGAGCTAATCCCAAGGGTAGGTAAAAGTGATACAGGACTTCCTAGAGGAAGCAGCCTCGCGTGTGAGTCAGCACAGTAAAAACCCTTCAGTTCTGTCCACAACATAATGAGGCGAGGCGCTGAGGAGTTGCACTCTGTATTAATCAGACAAACAGCACACAAATCGCTGGGAATACATTAAGCGGTTAGAAGCGGCACTTCTCCAAACAGTCCGAGGTGTCCAACTGGGCAAGCGCTTCGACCGATGAATTAAACATTGCACAGCTTTGCAACACACGCTGGCAAATAACGGGAAACAGCTGAGGAGGGCGAGGGGAGAAGGAGAGTGTTTTGAGTGCTGTGGAGACGACGTGTTGGGATGGTGCTGAGTGGGATTGGGCAACGCGTGTTCACACCGGAATATCAAACTGTGTGTGAGGCGCAGGCTGGGAAGCCCTGACACGACTGTCTTGGCTGATCCGATCAAATGTTTATGATGCCTGCTTTAAGAAAGATTGATCCCGAGTTAAGGTAAATTTGGTGTCAGCCAAATGTCAAATCAACTGACACCACATAGCATGTGTGTGTGTGGAGGAGGAAGGAAGAGAAGGCAGCAACAGATAGAAAATCTTCACCGAACTTTTTCATTACAGGAATGTATGAAGAAAATGTCCCCCACAGGAGAACAGCAAGTCTCGATATAGAGACCGGGCCTCATGCTGAGGAAGCCGACGCCAATAAACAGTGTGAGAATATTGCACACAGCTGTTCAGATGCTTGCCCTGTCTGTGTAAACTGTTTTTGGCTTGGACAAAGATGTGATGTAGATTATCTAATAAAACAGCAAACATGTGGCCCTTCATTGAGCATGTGTTTTCTGTAGTTTCAGCAAGAACTATAATTTGTCTATATTTTATCTTAAATTAAACAAACTCTACATATCAGAAAAAATCAGTGTTTGTGATACACTATATGTCCAAAAGTTTGTAGTCACTTGGCCGTCACACCCAAATATGGTTTCTTCCCAAAACTCTTGCTACAAAGCTGATGCACACAGATGTGTAGGATGTCTTTGTATGCTCTAGCATTACAGTTTCAATTAACTGGAGCTAAGATGTCCAATCCTGTTCCAGCATTATGATTCCCCTCCGTGAACTCATTGTTTGCCCTGACCTAAACCTCACTGAACACCTTCAGAATGAAGTGAGACATCAGAATCTGTCCTCATTAATGCTCTTGTGGTTAAAAGAGCTCAAATCTAAAGGAAAGCCTTTTCTAGAAGAGTGGAGGTTATTATAAAGTTTAGGCTGGACTAGATCAGGAAGGGGATGTTCAAGAAACATATATGGAAATATAGTAAAGATCGGGTGTTTGCATACTTTTTGCCATTTTCATATATATTTAATGGTGATAGGGACAATGAGCAATTATTGAAAATAATATTTAGTCAACAAGAACCAAACAGAGTAATTCTGAGTCATTAGTTAAATACACAGCCTGTTTTATTACTTATTGCAGGTTTTTCCTAGTGTGATTTAACAATAAACTCTATTTTTTACTCATCCACGAGTGGAAGCTGTCTGTCAAGTCAGCATCTCTCGGTATAAACACAGGTCAAGCCCAAAGTCCAACTTAATCCCACCCACGTCAAGCCAAATAGGTCATGTTCTGAAATGAGGCTATCTAAATGTACTGCACGTCAGACTACACATCCTGAAAAACATCTATAATGCAAGTACTACATAACTGCTGTTATAAACCAATATATAATGCCCATACATACAGATGGGGGACAAATGACAAGAAAACCAACATAAAATGTGTTAGTATGGTAAACTGCCAGAACAGCCTTGGCACTGATTCTACAAGTATCTGGAACTGTACTGGACAAAAGAACACCATAAATAAAAAGACAAATCCTTAGTGTTTTTAATGATTATGATGATGAAGAGCGCTGTGTAGCGTGTCATTCCAAAATCTACACAGGTGCTCATTTGGGTTGAGAGTAAAGTGCATCTCTGGTTAATCCATAGTAAACGCTTTACACAATGTCCATATTCCCTTCAGGGAGTTTTCTTGCCATGTGGACTGGGACAGAATCATCTTAAAAGAGACCACTTCCATCAGGTTAGAAATCTTTATAGTAGATATAAATGTGATAATGATCAGAATATTTTTTGATATACTTGCATCGACTCTTCCATTTAAGAGAACAAGGGGAGGCAGACCATGCTGGCAAAATGTAGATAACTAACACAGTCACTGTTTTTTCCTCTTAATTTGTCACCAACTCTATAACATTATGATTATGACGGCCTCGACATAAAAAGCAGGGCTCATCACTATGTAATTATTGTGGGATGTGTACACATACACACCAATCAGGCATAACATAAAAAAATTAGGACATCTCTGTATAGTTTCTGATCAAATGTAGTTTATTTAACCTGGTGGTGGTCATAATGTTATGTTACATATACGTATATTCCAATCAGCCAGATCATTAACATCACAAATCATTAACATGTGAACATCGATGATTAAGTATATACCAGTAAACTGGTGACAGGACCAGGGCATCCAAGGGTCACCGATGCCCACGCAGACCAAAGACTGGCCTGTCTGGTCCGATCCAATAGAAAACACCCATAGAATGCGCTAGACAAATACTGTAGGTGTGTTCCACTGAAGCTCCACCCCATAACCCATAGTACCTTAACAGGCTGGTACCAAACACCATAGCACACACCAAGAGGTCTTGTGGAGTGATGCCACAAGGGGCCAGGGCTGGCACAAAGATACAATATTGTGCATAATATTTTGCATTGTTTTGCATTTTGCAATGTTATGGCTGATCAGTGTACAGTATACTGGATATACACTGTTTATGCCTTGAAACATTCATCAATACATGATGATACACATACACTGAGCTCATCTTGAAACCCAGATGCTTCTTTTATTCTGTTTTATATATGCCACAAACAGGAATGTTTGCGCACTAGATCTCATTCCCAAAACAGAACGCGTGCTTTATTTATGCTGTCTCCAATTCACACTGTCCTACCCTCGAACACTGGGGGAGTGATGTCATCAAAAGATGCAGGCTTCAAAGTACAGACCGAGGAAGAGGAACCGACCTACAGGCACTGGAGAGGTGGAACAGAGTCCCTCGGCTTCAGATCCGCACACACACACATACACGCACCATCATGATCAATACATGGTCTTAATCAATCACAACAGAGATAGCTCTCCTGCGTTACTCTCAGCTCTCGACTCTAACCTCTCCCCTGCAAGAGAGATAAAGATAAAATAAATCTTGAATTGAATTGAATTGAATTAAATCGTGAGCCAGAGAGAACGAGAGAAGCGAGACACAGTCCATGTCTGTGAGAGTCGAAGGGAGAAAGACATACAGAAAATGAAACTGTCTGAAAGCTATGTATATGACCTAATGAAATACAATAAAGCATAACACGCACACAGATCACGCCGGCTCTGCACTGTACCTTTTAATTGGCTGAGTGCTCTTTTTATGAATTGATGAGATGAGTAAGGGCTCGGCAGAGGGTATTACAGGGACTGCATTAGCCTGTGTTATATTACCTGCACCACTAAAGTGTGAATCAGTTCCTGTTGAAATAATTAAGGGCCAGAAGAGCAGGCATCAATCTTGAGACAGCCATTGAACGCATGTGTGTTTGTGCGGGATGCTAGCACAGGAAGTGCGCCTCACTTCCATTAGCTATCCTCTGGGGCCTGCAAGCTAAAATGTTTGCATCAATAATACATTCAAAGGATTTATCTAACTTGCAAATGAGCGTTCATTTACTGGATCGAGTGGCATAGAGGAGGGCAGAGAGTGAGGGGTGAAGGGTGAAGGGTATAGCCATGTGTGGATCCACCTACACACATGCAAAACTCGCACTCTGCAAATAGCTCACAAAGAAATACATATATAACAACTCTCATCTTTTCTTTTGCTCTTTGCACTATAGCAAAAAGATGCACCAAGGTTTGTCTGATAATCTGACCGTCTAACTGAAAGTGGATCGAACACAAATGGGGGTGTGTCTTAGCCTCTGTATTTAGAAAATTTCCTGTCATTGCCAATCATATACAGTATGTTTATGAAATTTCACTGATTTTGTTTTATAGAACCAAGATGAGAAACAAACATGATTCCCAGTACTCAAAAAGCTACAATAAGTAGAGTAGTTTAGAGTAGATATAAATACAGACACACACACACACACACACACGCGCACACACACACACACACACACACACACACACACACACACACACACACAGTGGTACGGCTGCATATGAATGCCCCGCCTCACAAATTCTACAAAAGTTATGAACCGAAACTTTCCAAATACAAACTTTGGCTTAGCCATACAAAACATTTTTTTCATACAAACAAACTTTCTTTGTGATTTTTTTGCATTTTGTTTAAAATTAGTACCAAGAAAGTTAGGAAGGACGGCAGCAAGAAGAAAAATGAGCCACTTTTAGTTTTGTGTTTAAAGCAGCTGGTGCCAGGAGGAATCATAAATTAAGGTTAAATTATGATTAGGATGGTTTAATGCCTATTTATTTCATGGTTTACTTCATTTACATGTATTTTCAAAATCTTTTGATTGTTGTTTTTATATGCAAAAGTATGATTGCAGTAAAATCTTGTATTACGAGTAACTTAGTCTGTGAGTGTTTTGCAAGACAAGCAAAACACTGTTTTAACTTGATAAACAAGCAAGGTTTTGCACTACGAGCAGTACGTATACGCTGTATCTGCAAAGCGTCACCTCCCTCACCCGTTACAATTCTTTTCAAAAATAAAGTCCAGGTTAGTTTGTTTTATTTCTACTTTATATTTTGTCTTAATCATTTTTATAGGAGTGTTTTTGCATTGTGGAACAATTCATCTGAGTGTCCATTATTTCTAATAGAGAAGTTTGCTTTGAATTACAAGCACATTTCCAGAACGGATGATGCTCCCAAGCCAAGGTTTAACTGTATAATGTTGAAAGTTGGTACTATTGGTAATATTTTTGTATTACTGGGTGTCTGGAATGCTTTTTTTTTATCTGCATTTACCTAACGTCCAATGGGAAAATGTGTTGTACGTAATATGAATTTTCGCTTTTAGAACCCTATATATAGGGTTGCCAACCACCCCGTAACATACTGAATCGTATATATTTATACTATTATAGTATATATTTATTAATACTCCTCCAAGAATTCTGATTCTGTCAGTCTAGCATGTGGTTTGTTATCTGGCTAACTAAACTAACTAACACATGCTAGTCTGATAGAATACTGAGAGGATTTTAGGTCATAAATCTGTATAATCTTCCCCGCTAATGCTATTCAGCTAACTAACATAAGCTTATTGACAACATTACAGAGAAAACCTTTACCTCATAATGGTAAATTTGCCCAAAACACTACTCATGCTAGCCATACTGCCAACAAAGACTTGCTAACCTGGCAAGATCTGATTTTTAAGTCATACTAATTAATTATAATGTTCACTCATAACTCCTACCTTTTAACTAACATAAGCTAAGATGCTAACTTGAAAAATCTAAAGTAGTTAACAGAAATGTGTTTAACGTTTACTGCTAACTCTATCTAGCTAACTAGAATAACCCAACATAACAGCACCAGATTTCTGAAGGGATTTTTAGCACATTAATTATGTTTTGAAGATAATCAATGGAAAGAATTTACAGAACAATTCCGCTATTTAACGGACATTTAGTTTATTGAACTGAAAACCAATAAACACAGTCTGAATTTTAAATTTGGTTTCTGAACAGAGATATTTCCAAAGGCGGTTCTCATTGCTATTTACGATGGAAAATAAGCTCTGACGAGTACCAACATACTGTATGCCATTTTTTCTCCGTGCCATTATTGCCTACATGTTTCTTTTTGTTGTTGTTTTTGGTTTCATTTTAGATAAATAAATAAAGTTAAAAAAAAAGTTCTACTGAGGTTGTATTCACCTAATGATAAGACATGCTACGATCAGATGATTTTTATCATGTTTTTACACAAAAAACCCACAGAATTAAAAGACGGGGTACACATTTTTACACAAGACTGTAGATTAAATGAAAGAAATGGGAACAAATGTTTTACCGTCACAAAATGCAAAGTGCCTAAAAAAAAGAAAAAAAAAGTTTTTAAAAATGTAACAACCTCAATAGCAACCTCATTTCTCCTTTCGTTTGCTCTAATTTGTACAATGATTATTTCGAGCACATATATATATTTTTTAATATACCAAAAATAATTTGAAAAACATAGTTTAAATAAATGTGCTTTGGAAAGTAGACCAACCTTTCACTTAAAGTATATTTTCCTATAATATATATTTTTAAGTGTACTATAATACAATTATTTTGAAGTATGTTTAAAGTTTAATTTAAAAAATTTGGTAAAAGCACGATGTTAGTATACTTTTTATATTTTAACTGATGGTATAACTTTTTGTTAGTATATTTGCAATGTACTATTGAAGATTTCAATATATGTGTAATACAATAAAGTGTTTGTTTTTTTTTTGCACTAGAGTGCATGTTTTCCTCATGCTTGGTGGGCTTCCTTTGTGTACTCTGGTTTCCTCCCACAGTCCAAAGACATGCATAGTAATTGACATTTCTAATTTGACCGTAGTGTGTGAGTGAGAGTGCATGCTTGCGCAGGGCCAAGTTATCCAAGGTGTACCCCAAATCATGCCCCGAGTCCACTGGATTAGGCTTCAGGCCTTTCGAGGCCCCGTACAGGATCGGTAATATAGAGAATGAATGAGGATAAGTACAGGATGAGCTCACTACCCACTAGAAAAACAACAACAACAACAACAACAACAACAACAAAAGAATTCACTTTGTACCAGACTGATCCATAATGCGTTTCATGTAAGATTAATTATAATTTTAAAAAATCCTTTAACAACAGACTTACGAGTAAATCCGACAATTAAATTCTGCATAAGTCCAATCCAATCTGAACTTGTGGAAAAAATGGGCCTTAAAACCTGAAATTTTCTTCAAAGCGAGCTTAATAAGGATATTTGGGAAATATTTGTTCATATTTTTGTTTACATTTTGCCATGGTCAATACTCTATTTGTAGCTTAGTTGAGTTTAGCCTGTTTCTTTGCTGTGCTCCTTTTGGCGAGATGAGAGATGCCAAAATGTCGTCAGCCGTCTTTAGTCTCAGTGAATCTGCTAGTTAGGATACCACCTTCAGTTTCAAGGGCGGCAATCTTTGCTCAAAAGGATTATTTTATGATTTTTGTTAACAGTTAAGTCAGGCTTAAAGTAATATAAAGTAAAAAATGCTGAGGAGATCAAAAGCTGTATTGAATGTAGGAGATTAACATGGAAAGAGAACATCATACAGTACATGGGTATACAAGTAATTATGTCTTATCAAATGCTGGAAATTTTGAGGCTTATTTTTTAAGTGTGGGTGCACGCACACACGCACACACACACACACACACACACACACACACACACACACACACACACACAGAATTTTTAAACCATTTTCTTTAAGGTTCAGTAGAAAAAAGTGATGCATTAAAATACCTGATGCAAATATGTGCATCATTTCCATAAACACAAAATATGTCATCAATGAAATTTATTGCCAAAAAGCGAACCTGAACGGACAAAGTTGCGTTAATGTAATCTATTTTATTCATGCAGAAATGATGCACACATTCAATGCATTACTTTTACCGTCTATGCAAACAATACATTAGTTTGTTCAACCATTTATCATTTTAAACATACTAGTCGTTGGAATTTGCATTGGTCTGAAATGTTTTCTACTTTGTGCTTTTGCCGAGTGTCTTCATGAATAATGTATGATTTTTTGCAACAGCTTAAAGAAGCCAGTGGGGAAAAAAAAAAAGGAACAAGCTCAAAGTTAAGTACAAGGTAATTCGCCAACTGTTCATTAGTGGATCAATTAAGGTTCTGTTTAACAATAATCAGGTCCTGCAGACATGGAGGTAGTTCAACAGGGGAAAACAGTCGTGCACCTCATCTGGCACAGATGTTGTTTGACATCCTCTCTTCATCCTTTTAGAGAGCTGAATCATCTTCGACATCCTCAGTTGTACATCACAAAATCGTGTTTCTCCATCGAGGCGTAGTTTGTGAATAGACGCGGCTTCCGAAAGACGTACGAAAGTAGCACGGACGTTAAAATGTGTTGGAGAAGGCTCACGGAAGGACGGTTGGATTTTTAGTCCGTCAGATGTGTGCAAGATAACTCTTATAGGCTCTTAGCGACTTCAAGCACATTTTTCCGGTCCATCTCTCTTATTCTTTTTATAAGTTCGCGTATAGCAACTACATAAATTCACTCCAAATATATCGCCTTGTTTACAAAACAGATGATTTAGATAGATGCTAGATCTGTATTAGATATTAGATCTGTATTATAAAGATACCTTGCTTTGGCTTTATTACAGTAATAAAACACAGTTGCGGATAAGCAGTCATATCAGACTCTATTTATTTGTTTGTATTGTAGAAATGCATTTAAGGTTTCATGTAAAACGTTTCTAATAAACCTTTACTATGGTTTATTGCTGGTGGAAGCACCCAGGCCTGTGTTATTGTGCAATAGAAAGTGCACAGCAAGAATGCTGTTTCCAGTGATGCAATATGTGTTCATAGTATCAGTGGAAATTAGTCCGTTATTTTAAGCTCTTTAAAATGAATGCTGCTGTAAAACTTTCATCAGGGGTCCTTCCACACATGCAACGGTGTAAGACAGGGTCCTATACTGAGATGATACATACTGTAATAGAGAAAGATTCCACGTTTATACAGCTAATCAGATACTAATTGACTTGACAAGAGAGTTTAGGAAAACTTTTGAAAATGACTTTTTTGAGTGCTGGTCACTGTTTAGGGAGGTTGAGTTCAAGTATCATAAATCAAGGGATCTGCTTTACTGTTCTGGATCAGTTTGGTGATTTAACCCGAACCTCTCCTATCTGAACGTATGGGGTCAGTCTTGGATTAGAAATGCTCGCATTCAGAGTCACACAGCGTCCACCGTGAGCTTACACAGAGCATCTGCGCGTCGACAAGGACGCTGATACAAGACGTCATCACACAGAAAAAAAAAAAAAAACAGACATAGGGGCAAAGGGACAATATAAACAAGTATATCGTGTATATGTGTACTGTACATATGGGATATCTTCTTGGTAGCTCGAACACGTCTCTAGATCCTCCTCTAACCTCCCTCATCAGCATGAACAGAACTGCTGCTTACTCAATGTATTCTGTTTATCGCACTAGACACTAAATAAAAATCCTAGAACATCAGTTTCTGTGTCACGAGCACGACACAGTCAACGTTCGATTTTTACTCTTTCTGATGTTTGATGTAAAGTTTAGCTGAAGCACTTGGCCTGTATTTGCATGACTTTGTAAACTCTGCTGATGCCATATAATCAGCTGACTGGAGAAGTGCATGAAGGTGGAAGGAGCCGGTATACCTAATAAAGTGGCAGGTGAGTCTTCATATATATATTTATATATATATATAAAGAGAGAGCGAGGGTTGCCAAAGTGAGTGAGTGAGAGAACAGGAAGATCAATACAATATCTGAGCACTAAGCACAAGCCTGGCCAAAGCAGCTGGAGTGTGCAGCTTGCTACATAAAACAGACAGCTTCATCAGGCTTTTGCAGCGCTGCAAACAGTAACACACTTCTGATTCCCCTCCACACTCGCCGAGAGCAGAATGGAGTGTGTGCGTGCCTGCTGTGAGCGCTTGATAGGCTCGGAGAACGAGCTGTCTGCCCTAATGCTGCACCTCCATTTCCCATGCTCGCTCTCTCTCTCTCTCTCTCTCTCTCTCTCTCTCTCTCTCTCACACACACACACACACACACACACCATCCAGGCCCCTAAAATACCTGCTCTAAAAATAGCTGGTGAGGAGGCGGTGGCTGCGACGGAGGCACGGCTATTATTATTACGCACACGTCCTGCCCGCTCCCACCATGAAAAGGGAAGAGACTAATGATTTTGCCGGTGCAAGCAATTAAAAAACTATTTGTCACCTGCCAGGCGCCGACGTTAGGGCCCGTGGCTCAGGAGAGAGGGCCGCTGCCAGTCGACCGATTCCTGGGCCGTGATGGACAGATGAAGGAGGCCTGGGAGCGCTCCTGATTTATACAGGCAGGTTAATACTGGAGCCACAGACCGCCACTGCCATCAGGAGGTCATGCAATATTTAGGGATGGGCCAATAAAGATACCCGCAAGTTCCCAGGATGCATAGTCGAAATAGCTATATACTGTATATAAAAACAGCTGGGAACTGTGTCGCCTGTTATAATTCCAACACATGTAAATTCAGAACATGTAGGAGACATACGACTGAAACTCAGAATATGGGTACAATGTGTGTACTGGATGTGTATGTCTCTCTCTACACATTGATGCTAATCCTGATGCTTTACATCTGACTGCTTGCACCCTTTATGCACATCTCCCGTGGGATCCCTGTACGCCTCTAGTCACAACCAACTCTGCAAACCTTTCAGGCAAGCTTTCAGCTTCACCTCCTATTCATTTCTGCGCTTGTACTTGAAAAAAAAAAAAAGTCTTAAGAACAGATTATCTATTCATTCTGAAAAAAAGTATTTGTATTTGGTTACATCCTTAATGTGTATGTGTGTGTGTACAGAAGAAAGAGAGCAAGAGAGCGAGAGATGAAATAGAGAGAGAGAGAGAAACCTCAGAATCAATAGTCCTGACTAGTCACAAAAAGTTTGACGTCGACAGATTCCATGCCTTACAATAGAGTGACAGAGGGCTTTTTAAAGTGACTGCTTGCCGGCAGATGCTTGAAGCAGGAGCCTGGCGTGTGTCTGATTGTTCCATTTATGCTATCGATTGGTCCTCTATACAATTAGCATTGCACAGCGGCGATGTTTCCCCAAACGCTTCTGTCGGAGCGCCAGCAGCCACTCCCCAAATCTATCTCCGCGAATATGTCACCCTTTGCATCCGCGCCACTCTGAGTCACCATCCAGACAACTAGTGGTGGTTAGAGTAAATACACTTTAATTTCATGATATTTTTAAAATATATTTATAAAAAAGTAGACAGTGTGTAAGGAATAAACCATGAAGAGACACGATGCTGCAATAAAACAATCAATCAATACTAGAGTGTTGTGACTTTCATTTCTTAATAATTAAAGAATGGTATGTCTTTTTTCCCCCTATGCGTATTGAGTATCCAGGAAGTTAATTTCTGTTATCACTCATTACATTATAGGAGCTGTAAATACAGTACTCATCCCGCTTCATTCTCATTCAGTATCTTTAATAAGAAGGAACAAAAATGCAGCTTGTCATACTGTACAGTAGCACAGAGAAATCACAAAGCTCTGCCATCTCGAAACTGAAAATTGAAGTTACATGTTTATCCCTGACTGTTACAAAGCACTGACACTGGAGTCTCCTTCTGAAAAGTTTTCTTTGTTTCTCAAACCAACGATTACACAGTTTTACACGTCCCCGAGGAAGTAATTACTACCCAAACGATAACTTACATAAACCTGTGATTAGTCAGGGACGCTGTTGGGGACATTTAGACGGCTCCTACTGGAAGTCTTACATCCTACATTTATTTAAACAAATGACAGCTTTAAACTATAAAACAGCCCAGAGAACATTTTCCAATAGCATTTATATTATTCCAAGACAACATATTTTTTCTTGATGTGCAACTTGATGCTTGATATATTGTTAAAGGCATAAGGGAAAAGGATGGTCCAGTCCTAATGACACTCCTGGTTATTGCTGCTTGGAATTCCAGAAACTGTTTTGCCATATCCATCACTGTTTGCGTGAAGCTTAATGCTGAAAGTGTATTGTATATACATTAGTATATTGTATCATATTTTGCCACAGGATGCAGTGCCGGTCCCAAGCTGGAAAAACAAAAAAATGGGAGAGTGCGGATGTGTGTGTGGATCGGATGGGAGCAGCAGCAAGACCAAAAACATAATAGTTTGGATTTTTCTTGGAAAAAAAAATATTTATCAATATTAACCAATTCATATCGTCGGTAAAAAGAAGCAAGCAGCAACAACCTCAACATCACTAACAACAACCACACATCTTTCAAATCAAGCTCAACTAATTACCATTTTTAATAATAAGAGCTATAGTAAAAGTTGATAAAGCTTCTCTGTAAAGACTGGAGCCAAAATCCTATGAGGGAGTGAGTGGGTGGGGTAGTGGGCAAATGAGCAAGTGATTGAGGGAGTATGTCAGAGAGTTACTGAATGAGTGAGCCAATGAATGAGTGTGTCAGTGAGCAAGTGAGTGGGTAAGTAAAAAATGTAGAAAGTGAGTGAGTGACTGAATGAGTGAGTGAGTAAGAGAGAAAGTGAGTGAGAAAATAAGTGGCTGGGTGGGTGAGTTAGTGAGAAAATGAGCGAGTGGGTGAAGAGAGTGAATGAGTGAGTGAGAGTGAATGAGAAGGTGAATGAATGGATAGATAAGCGAGTGTCAAAATAGGTGAGTGAATGAGTGAGGGTGAATGAGCAAGTGAGTGAATGAGTGGATAAGTGCAGGCTGCAGGCTCAGAGATGTGGGGTGAAGGGGCAGTAAATCCCATGGCAGCACTGCTTTATGTGTTGGCCCTCGGAGTTCCACCCCCAAGTCCCCAGCTCCGTAGAGCACACTCATTTATGTGGCAGCTCGTTAACAGTGTGTGATTTGCAACGCTCGTTTGCACTCCCTGATCCTTGCCCGATGATATCATCTTCCTTTAGTGAGTGCACCACCCCCTTTCACACGCGGATACTCTGCCAGTGCTTCTCTCTCTTTCAACTTCGCCTCACCAGCAGTTATACAAAATCCTCTTCAGGATAAGAAAAAACTTAAAACGTTTTATCTCGTAAAATTTATGGATTTCACTGTACTGTTAATTTTTTTTTCCAATTCATGTACATTTTAATTTATTTACAATTAGAATTAATGTTGCTGCCAAACGAGTTACTTTCTGGTATCGCTTAAGGTATAGCTGATATAAACAGTCAGTTTCGCATATTAGGTTAATAAGAAATAAAAAAAAAAATTTTTAAAAATACAAAAAAACTGGAAAGCCTTCCTCCTTAGACTTTCCCATTACATAAAATTAAAATCACATCTTTCCTTCAGACTTTTGCAAAGCACCGGACGCTGGAGACTCCTTCCAAAAATGTTAAACAAGCATCTCCTTACAGAAAACATATGCACAGGTAAAATATAGAGTATGCAACAGTTAACGCAGAAGATCAAGGATTCAAGCCTGAGCACTGTCATGCTGCCACTATTTGCCCTTGAGCAAGGGGGTGCTGTATCACTCTGATGCAGAACTTCTAACAGGCTGGGTTATGTGACTTATGTTCTTCCGTTCCTGTTAAACACCCATTTGTAATAGTATGATTTTGTTTATTAATAGCTGATTAGGAGGTGTAGCTCACTGCTGCCACCCAGTATGCACCTGCTATTGCTAACACCTGCAGTTACTTCTGCATGCTGAGAAGATGCGTGGAATGGGTTGGATGCAAACAACTGTATTATTTGCTTACCAATTGCCAAGTTTGGCGGGGCTGTACTGGCCGGATAATTTTTTCCATTACACCCCCCCCCCCAGGTTATTATGTTTGTGGTTAAATCCTTAATAGTGCACAATGGAAAGCTAATGCACTATGTACAGTACAGTGTAGGATCCCTTGCTCCACACATCAAGTTGTGCGCTTGTTCAGGGGTTCAAGAGGGATTTGAAACTTGTCTCAGCTTTTTAACTCAGTATACAGTAGCTGTAAACAAAGTGGTTTGAAAAGTGAGTCATGAATCTGTTGGCGGAACCCCGCGCTCATGTAAACTAGCAGTAATGAAAGACTGACACACCACACAGACGATTCAGAATGACTTAAAGTAGCTGATGTGTTTTCTTGCTGACAGTGTCTCGGTGACTGGCTTTGAACATGGGTTTTGTCAGGCAGCTGCTCTACCCTCTTTGCAGATGCCGGAAGGTCAACTGGCGTTCCTACGTAGGGCACCCGCCAATTGTGAAAAAACGCGAATTTTGGATGTGGTCAAAAGTGTGTATTTTTGTAGTTTAAACCCTAAATATGCCTCCAAAATACTCTCAAAACACTTTTATTTCATTTCAAGCTTAATACATTTCCTCTACAGTTGCTTTGTGTTCTCCCTACAGTAGTAAAAAATGTATACAGTATTTTAGTTTAATTTATTTTATATGGAAATGTAGCTGAATTTACGTTAAAATTTGATGTTAGTAAATTAGGAAATTGTATTGTTCTTTATAGTTTAATAGTTAAACGCATGAAAAAAATGAGATATTGCAAAAAGGAATAAAAAATTGTGGAGGATATTTGCGGTTTCTGAGAAATTGCAGGGGTTTACGCGAACAATTCCCCAATGAATCTTTCACTGGTACAGTATGCAGTACAGGACCGGACTGGCCTAATTTCACTCTTGCTGTATGTTACATTCAACACTCACAAGTTGCTATATGTATTTGGTTGGACACTACTGTAGGTTTATATATAATATGGATTAAAAAAAAAAATCTCCTTACTTATTATGGTCCAAGTTTAGCCCCCAGAAAAAAATACTCAGTTATGCAAGTATTATGTTATTTCAGAATTAAATTAAATTTTAAAGAAACCTTTATGAAACGATTTAGGAATGCCTTGTGTACTGTGGCATAACAGGAATGCACCATACATCATACCACTGGAACATCACACCATATATTCTACTTTTATCCAACCCAGTCAAGTATTCACAGCTTTACTTCTGTACACTGGAGAGATGGCTGTATTACATACATTACAATGTAACCATAGCCAAAAACAATCCTATCACTATTATCACCCGGCTTATCAGAGTCATGCATGCAGCACTCATAGGCCCAGGGAAAGCTAGAAAAGATTACAAAACTGTGCAGAAGAAAAAAAAGAAAGAAAGCAAGAACAAGGGGTTTGGAGGAAGGAAGAATGAATAGAATTATGAGAAAGAGAGAAATGAGTCCTCTGAGGCTGAAAGGAGAGAGGGAGAGAGTCGGGCTCATTTGGAGGCATGCAGAGCAAGGGAATTAGGAGCACAGGGCTGGAAACAGAGATTTAGGAACACAGCCATAAATCTAACGTGTGACAGCCAGCATAAGGGACACAACAATTCTTACTGAATCTAAACTATAAGCTGATAGTGGCGAAAGTCTTGAAACCAGGCCAGAAGCGAAAACACGAATGAAGAAGATGTCATTTAGTGACATGGTGATCATTATAGGGTCGCTTCTAATGGGGTTAGGAGATAACTGAACATGGATGAGGCTCTATCTTTTAAGTTAACTTTGGAACATTTCCATCAGATCCATCATCTTCCCATCTACTTCCAAACAGGGCTGGGCGATATGATCATACATACAGTAGTAATACTGCTATCAGGAACAACATTACACTGCACGCACAGCTTTTTCAAAATATAATGGATGTTGTATATTATATACATATAATATTGTATTGTATAATATTGTATATATTGTACTACTACTACTACTACTACTAATTCAACCCCTTCTCCTGCTCCTCTTCCTCCTTCTACTACTCCTAAAACAATATCAAATAAAGTTTATTTTATAATAATAGAAAACATCTTTATCGTATGCATACATTTGTTTTTCATGCAACACTTCTGTGTTGTGAGCAAACCCATATATGTATATCATATGCATATACTATTGTATTGTATATTATACATATTTTACTACTACTAGCTATATGCATGGAGTTTGCATGTTCTCCTTGTGCTTGGTGGGTTTCCTTCAGGTGCTCTGGGTTCCTCCCATAATCCTGGAGGTTAGGCGAATTGGTGTTTCCAAATTGCTCGTAGTGTATGAATGACAATCGGCTGTCGAGCTGGCAACCCGACCCCTTAAGTAACTGCTAGAAGATGGATGAATTATTAAAACATTTAATTTAATGTCTAACAGAAACAAGGAATATACAATGTGGGCATGCAAAAGTAGTCCATCTCCAAAACCGATGTATCGAATGCGGACTACTTTTCTGTGGCCCATTCTGTATTTCCAGGATGGGAATCTATCGCTCGGAGTGCCGGATGGCACATGGATGGACGAAAATACCAAAAAAGTACCAGTACTACCACTATTACCTCGGATTGCGAGTAACGCGGTTTACGAGTATTCTGCAAGACGAGCAAAGATTTTTAATAAATGTAGACTTAAAAAACGAGCAAGACTTTGTTTACGAGTGCCGAGTATCATGCATCATGCATGCGCGCTTGGTTTAACACACAGTGTCACGTGATCACAACTGAGCCAATGATTTTTCTCTCTCTTGCGCTGCGGAATTGTGGGTAATTGTCACCACTGCTGGGTCTTAGTGCTCGTCACTTACTGGTATAATCAACATCTCCCTCACTGTTTCAGCGTGTCTCCTATGTGTGTGTGCGTAATTTGCCACCGACACACACTCACACACACACCGACACATGCAAACACATTCTCTCGCCTTTACACCCCCCTACCCGGCTTCACACACGCATATACAACACTCTTTGTTCTACACAGAAAACTTTGCTCTGTCGTGATTCTTTTCAAAGGTAAAGTGCTGGCTCATTTGTTTTTGTTTTTTTTACTTTACAGCAGTGATTCCGTTAGAATGCACTCTTGCGAGTGTCATTAGAGAGATTTATTTTTTTTCCTGTTCAAACTGTTTCCGTTCACACACACACACACACACACAAATACACAACGCCTGCACACACAAACGGAAACACTTGACCTTAGGTAAAGTGCAGATTAATTTGTTTTATTTTTACTTTATATATTGTATTCATTATTTTTATGTATTTATATTTTTGGGCTGTGGAACGAATAATTTGAGTTTTCATTATTTCTTATGGAAAATTTTTATTTGGTTTACAAGTGTTTTGGAATACGAGCCTGCTTCCGGAACGAATTATGCTCGTAATCCAGGGTTCCACTGTACTACTACTTCTTATTCTACCATTCTCCTCCTCCTCCTCCTCCTCCTCCTCATCTGCTTCCTCCTCTTCCACCTACTATGACAACTATTATTATTAATAATAATAATAAAGTTTATTTTATAATATAATACATCTTGAGGCAGCATGGTAGCTTAGTGGTTAGCACTGTTGCCTCACACCTCCAAGGTAAAAGGTTTGATTCCCACTTCGGATCTGTGGATTTTGCATGCTTGGGTTTCCTCTGGGTACTTCAGTCCAAAGACATACAGATAAGGCTAGCTGCCGTTTACTAATTGCCTGTAGTGTGTATATGTGCATGGTTGTGTGCCCTGCAATGTATTGGCACCGTGTCCAGGGTGTTCCTGCCTTGTACACAGGATAAAGTGGTCTAGAGGATGGATGAATCAATAAAACATCTTTATGTTATTTATACATTTATTTTTTCATGCAGTATTGCTGCCAGTGTTGTGAGCGAACACATATAATGTGATACACAGAAACGCCTAATTTAATGTTTAACCCTTAAGTTGTAACATGATTTTTTTTACATAAGAGACACTGACTTCCAACATTTCGATGGCTTGTAGTTAGGCCTCTTTCAAGGCACTGGCTGTCACAAGCAAAACAAAAACAACTCAGAGGTGGTACAGTTCTCGGTACTGTTCAACAATCATTTTCTATACAGATATGTTGAAATCACTAAAAAATAAAAAAATAAAAAAACACACACATATTTGAATTGTTATGAATAGATCTCTGCAAACGTTTGCCTCTGATCCTTAAGGAATGCAAGCCGAATGTTAGACAGACAGACAGAAAGTCAGATTGACAGATAGACAGGCAGGGGCGTGCACCACTTTATCTCTCTCTGTCTCTCTCTCGAACACACACACAAACACACACACACACACACACACACACACACACACACACACACACACACACACACACTGATGGAGCTTATTTCCATGATGAAATTGCCAATTATAGAAATTGGAATGTGAATATTGATTGGGAAGCTGATGAGCCGGCGTTGGATGAGAGGGAACGGAGATCGATGGGACAGTGAATAAAAGAGGAGGGAAGAGATGAAAACCGCCTCCTTCCTGTTCTTGCTTTGCTCTTGCATGCGCTCTCTGTCTTTCTCTCTCCTCCGCTTCCATGCCTCTGTCTGTGATTTCCTTCCATGACGCTCCCAGATGAGTGCATCAGAATGCCAGGCTGCTCCAGAGCTAATTGGGCCTCTGATGTGCAATCAGTGGCAGACAAATGCGACAGTTCTGGTCATTAGCTGGGGTGGCGCGCGGGAACAAGGCATGCCGCGTCACAATCCTGCCCGTTCTTGCAGTGCACACACACACACACACACACACACACACACACACACACACACACACACACACACACACACACACATCTTAACCATTGCTGATGTTTTTCCACACACGTACTGTACTGTATATACATAGAATCCAGTTTGCTACAGTATATACCTGCCAAACATCTACCACATATACAAACAGACACACACACACACACACACACAAAGGGAAAAATTAAAGGCAGGACATCATCTATGCCAGGACTCGATCAGAAATGGCCCTGTCCTATTAGAGATGAGCTCAGAAAATAAAAAACCTCACCAGTGAGTCAGTATTCCACTCGGAAATTTGGGCACAGATTCGATTTTTTACGCTGACATTTCAAATTAGCGTGCGCACGTGAGCCGTGTGTTGCAGCGTGTACAGAGCTCTCAGTACTGAAATACCCGGCATGTCTACATAATTGAAATCAATAACCTCAAGTACACGATGCACATCTGCAACGAGAAACATCATAATTAAATGACAATGCTTTATAAGAAGACATAAGTAAGGGGTGGTGTGATACGGCTCGACATGAAGCCCTGAAGCGGATTAGTTTCTTATAACAGCACAGATGTATTATTCCTCTTTCACTACGGAGATCTGTAGACGATTTCAATCTTTAGTTCATTACAGAATGACACGTGCTTTCCAGCAGTTTATCATTACATTTAATGTTGTGGAACGTCCACGAGACAGATTTGTTCCTGTTATCGCTTACGTTTTATCAGCTATAAACAGTCATTTCCTTACCAGCCTCGCTGTGGATTTTTGCTTTTTTTTCCCCTCTTGTAGTTAATAAGACAAAAACAGTGCAATTTGTCATGCTACTGAGAAACCCTAAACATGCAAAAATATCCTGCGTTGGGAAAAAGCTGACACTGACGACTCCTTCCATACATGTTACACCACCATGCTGTATCAATGAGTTTTTCAATTGTTAAACAACATGGCTTTTAATTTTTTTTTTGTAATCTGTTTCTCGTTAGACTCAGATTATGTGAAACATCTGCCATACGAGTTCCTGTGAATGAGCCGTTACTATAGAAACAAAAACATATCACAATGAGCGCACTAATATAAACCTACTATCTGTGTCACAACTGTAACTACTGTCAGAGCTTTGCTGTTGTACAAAATCAATCTACTGTATGCTTCTGCTTCAAAAAATACAATAATGTTTACGGCAAGAAATACGCAAAAAAAAAAAAGAAAAAAAAAAAAAAGAAAAGGCCAGAGGTGTAGATGTTTTGGGTAATATTGCTGACACGTATTGACTAATTCTTGGCCTGTATCGAGGAAAGAATGCATTAAAATTGGAACTAGTGGAATTAGGTTAACAATTAGGTCCTGGAAAAATTCAAACCTGGAAGGACAGTGCTGTAAAAAAAAAAAGCCTGAATGAGCCTGATTGGAGATCACTTAAACATGAGGTGCATTGTAAAAACTTGGAAGCAGAAATCACAGCTACTGTATATGTATGTTTAATATTGAAAGTAAAAGCATTTCCACATGAGAACTCATGGGACTGAACTGTAACACGGCCGCGAGTGACGATCCCAGGGATTTATAGTCAGGCAGATGGGCGGACGGGTGTGGTTGCTAGGCAACCCCGCCATGCTGGCAATCACAGGGAACGAGCTACACCTGGCCGGTAGGATACTTAAGCTCCCAGAAACCAGCGCACCATGTGTGAACATTAGATAGCACCAGGTATGAGAGCTTTGCTCTGGTATAGGGAGAGAAAAGAGAAAAGATAAAGGAAAGAGAAAACTGGGGAGAAGTGGAAAGACAAAGAAAGGAGAAAAGGCAAAAAAAATGATGAAAGAAAAGAGATGAGAACTGAAAAGAGATGTATAAACAACAATGATAATAATAAATAAATAGATAATAAAACCTTTTTTTTTCATTTCACAAGAGAAGAAATGGAACTTGAGCACAAGTTTGGGAAGAACTTAATTGGGAAAAAAGAATCAGAAGCAAGGCGGTACGCGCAGACATAAGCGGGGCCCTCTTTATAATAAGACACACCCCTTTCTGAGCAGCAAGAGTTAGTAAGAGCAGTACACTGTACAAGCGCCTCACTATAGCGCTGCGTGGTGTTCGCGCGTGCTGATCATTCTCTGCCGAAATAAACACTCCACAGCCCAACGCTCCCCTCTAAGTCCTGTGTTGGGTCTCCCTCCCTTAACAACAATACTTGGTGGCGCCATATTGAAGCGCTCCCTCGTAACAAACAGCTGTGTCGCCAGAGGAAAATCACTCGTTAGTGAGACTAATCAGAAAACAAGGCTTCTGTTTCCAAGAGAACAAACTGTAAAGATTGGCTTGTGGAGCAATGGAAAAAGGTCAATGTGGTCTCATGAGTCCAGACTGATCTTATTCCAGAGTGATGGGCGTGTCAGGGTGAGAAGGGAAGAGCACGAAACGATGCATAAGCAGCCACTGTACAAGCATCTAGAGGCAGTGCTATGCTCTGGGGGTTGCTTCAGTTGGTCGGTATTATCAGCTATGGTATCTGGCAATAAAATGTCAGCTGACGACCTGAATTTACTGAATGATCAGGTTATGGAGCTTTTCTTCCACGATGGCACAGGTATATGCCAAAACTCAAAGTGTGAAAGAGTGGTTCTGGCAGCATGAGGAATCATTTTCACACATGAACCGGTCACCACGTGGTGTGCTGCAATCACAGCTAAAAGAGGTCGTCCAAAACATTAGTGTGTGCCACCCTTTTTAGTTTTTTTTTTTATATATGGGACAGACAGAGTGCATTTTATTAATTCTCACAATATTAGAGTTTGTTATATTAACGCGGAATCCTGTGATAATCGAAAAAGCACAAGCAGAGCAAACATTTCACGCGGGTCAAACTGGCTTGCTTATTAAATAATCTACAATAATTATACTGTAGGACATGCAAAAAACCTGCATAATTAAGTATTTAGGATCACACTTGAAAGTGTCTCAATTCTGCTTTAAGAAGATCAGATTTTTGCGTTCACATGGTTCTTAAAAATCTGATTTGTGCTACTTCAACCTTGCACTAAACTACAACACACACACACACTCGTACCTTCTCCTTATTCTTCTCCATCTCTCTATGTCTCTATCTGTCTCTCTCTCACACACACACTACTGATCTCAGACACAAGCATACACTTCTCAGTCTTTCACTCACTCCCACATGATCATTTTGTATGTCTACATTGGCCCGAGGAAACCATGAGCAGCGCTGCTGACGCTACAGGTTGTGTGTTGTGGTAACACAATAAGTCAGGGCCGATCTCGCGCTCCAACACTCAGCCATGTCGAGTCTGCCGGCCAGACACACACGGCTGCGAGCGGCTAGCGCTCAATAATCGGCTGAATGTCAGTGTACCTCGCCGCCGGTGTCCTGCCCTTTCGCAAAGCTCTGCATTATTAAGCAGCCATCTTGTTTCTTGTGCGTGTCTGGCGCTCCTGTGTGCCCTGCGCACAGCTCCTGTGTGAAAGTGAAAATGGCATGGCGAATGCGCTGAGGGGATTCGGGATAATCAGTGAAGTGGCGTGAGGAAAGCAGCGGCCCAGAAAAAAAGGGTCTGTATAGAGGAGGAGGAGGAAGAGGAGGTGGGATAGCCATTAAAATGAGTCGGTGCTCGATCGGGTTTTTAATGATCTCAGATTAGACACAGAAGTTTGAACTTGGGATCCCGGAGACCCGCAGCCAGTTACACACTACATCAAATACTTTTTTTTTTTTTTTTTTTTTACAAAACATTGTCAGTTATGAACAAATGCTTTAATCTTGACAGCAGACAAGCAAGTTATTTGTTAAGGAACTCTAAAGAGATCTGGTTCTGCTCCAGGGCTTTTAATATCAACGCAATATTCGGGTGATGAAATTCAACCGTTTTGTTTGCGTTGATAAAAATAGCCGTTGTGGTTTAGCTTAATTCCATTCCATCAACCTTTTATGTTCCCTGTTTCTTCGAGTCGAGCTCACCTCAGGTTTAAACCTTGCATCAACAAAATGAAATTAAAAATGATTATTATTTTTTCATTGAGCTGGTAAATGATCGCTGTGTCATCAGGGACGATTTAGCCATGCACACCTAAATCTACAAGCTACACGCATCAAGCCAACCAGCTCTAATGAGTAATGCATATTCTCCCAATCTGATTACTCACAGATCTAACAAGAGAATATGTCTGTATGTTAACCAATTAAAAGCAAATATATGAGTATATACAGCATAACTGATTTATAGGTAAGAAGTAACTCTAAGACTGTGTTGAGTGCTGGTGCTGTAAGAAGCCATGTTGATTCGATGTCACCTTGTAATCCATTTTAGAGGAAACTGACCTTCCTGATTTCCCAAATATGATGTCCACACTGAAGGATGTCAGGAATTACAGGTTTTGACTTCTTTCACACTAGATTGATTATTTGATTGGTGTTGTGCCCAGGTGTTATTGCTTCCCCTTTTATTTGCCTCAACTGGGCAGCTTTCACATTATCAATGATGGTCCATACTTGAGTACATCGGCATATTTGCCATAGACCATATTTAAAAAGAACTGGTCGAACTCACTGTGGTGATATATGGGTGATTAGGTGTTCTGAAGAGTGGTTTTGAAGCTCAACTGCGGGAGTCTCTTCTCGTCAACATCTTGGTTGGAGCTGACTCCGCCTAAACTCCGGTTAATCCATAAATGGGCAAATGGGCAGAACAAACCGAGCCGGGCTGGTGGTTAAAACATGTATACCTACCATAGTTACCATAAGCTGTGACAACATAAGCTAGCTAACTTAGCTTAGCATCAGCTAAAATGCTAAGACGGCTAACATTAATTTATATACTACCGTTACTTCGCATTGGATTAAACTCCGTCATCCATACCCTACATGTCATCTCCTACATTTCTTGTGTGTGTTAAACTGCAACAGGTCAGAATTCAAGTTCACCGATTCCAGTTAGCTGGCTAGCTAAAAGTGACGCTTTAGTGATGCTAAAGTGATTGTTTGACACCTGCAATGCAGCTATCTCTCAAATTGGCCATACCCTTAATAATCCATACCTTTATGGCCTAATGTTATTTTTAACTGTTGAATTACATGAAATGCTATCATGAATGGGACATGTAACTATGGAGACCAAAACTGTTTTTTTATTTATTTTTTTAATTCTTTTTTTTTATTCTATTAACCAGGCTGCAAACCTGTTTATTTCTGTTGAAAAGTTGGCCATTTTAATATGCCATCTACGGGGACTGACTCACTTTTGGAGTCAGGTCCAAGTAACCATTTGAAGAACGGCACGATTTCGTACTTCCACACTGGGCTCATTTATTTAGACTTGAACCTTGGTATTTACACTCTCCAATACAGCAAGTGACAGTTTGAACCTAGGTGGATTTTGAGCCGCCAGTATACATCTTAATATGCACCTTCTGCGACTCCAGTGCATCAAAACAGTGGATTTTCTTCCTGTATTTTCGTTTTCTGTTCCTATGGCAGACACATCTGACCAGTCACCCAAGGAGACCGTGGTTTCCCTCCGTGGTTTGAAGTGATGACTTTTGGACTTATGGATGACCTTTCTGTGTGAAAAGAAACCAAACAAATGGGTAAACGCTATAAGTTTACAGACTTGTCAAGTGATTCGAACCAGAGCAAATGACCCAAGGTGTGACCTAAGCGGAGGAGTAGGGAGGGAATAATGTATCTGAGCATGGTACAAATCAAACGTGCCTAATGTGAAAAAAAGCTAAGTGGATCGGGATCCATGCTTAGCCTCATAGTGGGAAAGCACACTTACTCAACTTAACAGGCTCCTTACACAACATGCTCTTTGCAGGAAGCCAGCCTAGGCCAAAATATAATTCAAACAAAAACCAAATTTTGGTGGAATTCAAGTTGACAATATTTTTGGTGTTGTCGTCGTCTGCAGCTTTTACTTGTTGTTTGCCAGATACTGGTCATAGCATCATGGAAATAATTGGTGGACCACAAAGCGACCTTTGGACTGACGTTTTTCAATTTTATTGTTTAATCTCACTGAGTCAGTTCTAAAACACGAATACTGTACAATGGTTTATATGAATCTTACAGAACACTACACATTTCGTATACCGTTTGCAAAGGGAACTTAAAAAATATTGCATTCTTCAGCAGTCACTCCTACCCACCAAACTGAAATGATATTACTGTAGTGATCAGTCACTTGCTAGTGCAATCTCATAAATAAATGGAACACCTTTCGTACCATTAATATGGATTTTAAATATAACTAAAGCAACGTAATCAGAGTTTACGGAGCCTCTTATTTTAAAAGCTAATTATTAGTCCAGTGCATGCACCTTCCCAGATAAAATATACACATTAAAGTTACAAAAGATGGACACACTCATGCATAGAAGAAAATATAGCTCGGTACCTGAAAGTATGTGAACCACAAGACACGCTGTCAGTCATGCATAAACAAATCCACTTATTGGCAAATCTTGTATTACAGCATCAGCTTGCATACCGTTATATTTTATAAATGAAGCAGAGAACTGTACACGTTCTGACATCTATTATAGATTAGCCATGTGGAGGATCAATAGAAAAAAAAGAAGAAAAAAAACAAACAAACATAGTGGATAGTGAAGAGGGTATATCAAACACAGACATGATACCTGAGGTTTATTTTTTATTTATTTTCGGTGCTATTTTTAGAGACTGCATGCACATTTGTAGTGTGTGTATATACAGTAGCTCGGGGGCTTGAGAGAGTGTGATGGCAGGGTGTAAGGCAAAAAAATTTATGTAAGGCCAAAGACCTGTGATGTCAAATGTGGGAACGCAGTGAGGACAGATGTGCACGCGTGCACACACACACATACACACACTCACAGTTGACAGACGGAGGAGGAGCTGTCCCATCTTGCACATCAAACAGCTGCTCGTCTGTGCTGCCAACATCGCTCAGTATCCCGGCTTCGACACACACACGCACGAATACGCGTGTAGGCCGCTTTCAGATGTGCACCCCTTTCTATAAATTTAAGGGGTCAGCTTCACGTCTGAATGCACTCATTCCATAACAATTAACCTGGAAAATCGTATCAGGTTGACCCTAGTAACTTTTACTGATCACTAGAGTCTGAACTGCATGAGGAACATTTACAGATAAGCACGTGCACGATTAGCATGTACTTATGGTATGTAAAGGAAGCCTACCAATCATGATGGACTAGAAAATAATGCTGTAAAAACAACTGGTTGCCAGATTGGGCGTTCCTCCCTGGTGAGAAACTTTTTTTTAAAATCAATTTGTAGAAAAAAGTGTATCTTGTCCTGTTATGGTCCTTAAGAGCATTCCTTAACAGAAAAAAAAAACTAATCTTGCTGTGTAACCAATGATAAAGACTTTTCCAAGTAAACCTGGAAAGAATTCCATCCACTACAACCAAAAAAAACGATGTGAAATAAGCAGAGCTGTGTTCCCATCATATCACACATCATTAACGCTGTCAACGACTTGTCAGACATTTTGATCGGTGTGTTTCAAATGCACAGAGCATATCTTTGGTTAGCGATTGCTACTGAGTAATTAGTAAGGCAGCTGGAGGTTCATCTGATACCCTGGCTCGTGCTTTATTCAGTCTTTGTTCTTCAGTGCACTTTCAAAATCAACAAAAACAACACATCTCAATTCAGTTTGTGAGTGTGTGTGTGTGAGTATGTGTTAGAGAGTTGTAGACTTGCAGGTTCTTCCATGCCTGTAAGGCCAGGAGCATCCGTTTGCACAACAGCATCCTTATATTTCTATATTTCTTATCAAAGCAAGCTTCTTATGTGGGATTTCGTGGATCTGACAACCCTTGTAATAATATACATCACTCAATGTAATATAGAATCTCTTGAGAAGGGCAAATATAGCATGCATACCGTGGCTCTGTCCCTCATGCCCTTGAGAATGTCTGAATGAAGCCATGAGAAACAGTGATGTAAAAATAAGGTACGTCTGAATGACGGTAAGAAGTAGTACCATATACCAATCTGAAAATGGATATTGTGGTGGCTTAGTGGTTAACACTTAAACCTGCCTTAAACCTCCAGAGTCCAGCTTCGATACCTGCCTCATGGCTTGTGAATGTGTGAGTGAGGTCCTATCACGGTTGTAAAATGGAAATAAATACAATGGTGACCATTGGCCTTCACAGTTCCTAGTTGGACTCTTGAGGTTCCTAGATGGATGTGTGCTCGTAATTCAAAACATGCCAAATGTTACCAGAGAACAATATATCAAAGCGAAATATTTCCATAAGAAATAATGGGAACATCGATGACTCATTCCACAACTAAAAATATTCATATAAAATAATTAATACAAAATAAAAAGTACAAATAAAACAAATTAACCTGCACTTCACCCGGTGTAAAAAAAAAAAAAAAAAACCCCGAGAACGGAGAGGAGGAGTGGGGATACTGTTTAGGATGACTTTCACACACATTGAACCATTGGCTCAGCTGTGATCACATGACACTCGGCAGATATAATGTATATGTACTACAGTACTCGTATTTCAAGACCTCGCTTGTTTATCAAGTTAAAATTTATTTAAAAATTCTTGCAAAACACACACACACACACACACACACACACACACACACACACACACACACACACAGAGACACACACATACACAAATAAGCACACTTGATAGCCTGCACTTATTTCTGGCTCTATTTTTGGATGCTTTTAGATTGACAATCCTAAGAACTTTGTGAAAAAGGGATTTAAAATTTAACGGCTTGGGAAAAAATACGATGCTCAAACAGAACAAACAATCAATCACCAAGCGGTCAAAATCCATTTCCACACTACAAAAACAAATCAACACTACAGTCTAAAATACTCAGGAACTTGAAACCCCGTGATGTCCGCATGACCCGAACCAGCATTACAGAACATCGTAGGTTTTTTAATTTTATTTGGAAAAATAAAAAAATAATAATTAAAAATTTATGTAAGTGAGCACAGAACCAGGTTCACTTCGAGTCATGATATATTCTGTAACACTGCTGACCTGACTCTTTATTCCGCTTCTAGATTTCCCAGTCAAATACTCTAGGTAAGGTTAGGAGTCATGCCGAACTCTTTGGGGACAGCAGATCGCTCACTTCCTTCTCCCAGAATCGCCTTGGAATCGATAGAGTCAACGGCGAGCACGCGGCTAAAAACCTGGCATTTTTTAGAATTCATTGCAAACGTCAAGGCTTTAAATATTATCCGCAATCAATGCTCCTTTGGAGCTAGTGAAACCCAATCTGGCAGAAAAAAAGACGGCGCGGTAACACGCTTTATGTCTCCCGTTTTGCCAGTTAAATCAGTGCAATAGAGGTTAAGCTCATACATGATTCAGAGCTGCGATGTTAGCACTCTTAAATATACATCACTTTCTCCTGTCCGGGCAGGGGGGGATAGCACTCCTAGTAGGCTTCGGGTTCTCCACGGCAGGCCTGGATAAACAAAATATGGCTATGAATAAATAAATTGGTGAAGGAGAACCCACCACGGGGTCTACAAAGCAGGAATCTGCTTTAGCCTCGGGCCATTTCTGGCCAGCCCAGCAGCTCTGCGTCGGCACAAAGGGGGTGAGGTCTGACCAAGTTCGACTCCTCCTCATCAATTACTCCGAAGACGATCGGTCCACGGTTCCTCTCTCGGCCATGTTCAGGAGTGGGTAGGTGTTAAGAGGTTTCATAAATGCACAAGGATAGTAATATACGCTGTAAAATGTTTTTTTTTAATTTTTTTATGCGCTTGTGAAATTGCGATAATCGTTTAACAAGTTTTCAGTCCCACGCTCCTCACTGTCAAACTCAATCAGGTCTAATTGTCAAAGTGGGAGCAGCACTGTGAGGGTGGGTGCGAGACTGAGTAAATGAGAGCGTTTACGTCTGTGGATTAGCGCGTACGTGTTAATGAGCTCGAGGCTCGTAGGACACACGTGGGTACGCGATACAGCAGGGTATACGATGGAGCAGCTGCTTTGTTTAAAGCATACACACGTCTCTGCAGGGGACGGCAGCTTTCGCCGCTCTTGCTATGAGTCGAGGAGAAATTGAGAGAGAGAGAGAGAGAGAGAGAGAGAGAGAGAGAGAGAGAGAGAGAGAGCTTTGTAAAAGCATGATTAATCAGCACACTCACCGGACTTATGAGTCATTTCATTATCTGATACAATGGAGCTCTCCTTTCCTCTCCACACACACAGACACACACACACACACATGCGTGCGATATAGAGGATCTGGCGCAGGCTATTGACCCTCGACAAGACTCTGCCAGCCAGCCCGACAAATGAGGTGGTGTTTCAGCCCCAGATATATTAAAATCATAATTATCCCCATCTCCCAGGCTACACCTCGGCTCTCTAATGCAGGATTTGATGGAGAAGGAGAGTGAAAGAATTACTTTCGATAAGTGTTAAACAAGAGACGTGGAGTGATTGAATCAGTTAGGGGAGCCATTGGGACAACTACAGAGTCTGTGTGTGTGTGTGTGTGTGTGTGTGTGTGTGTGTGTGTGTGTGTGTGTGTGTGTGTGTGTGTGTGTGTGTGCGCGTGTGTATATATATGTGTGTGTGTGTTCGTGTGTGTATGTACCTGTTGAACTGATAATAAGCCTTTAACATCCCGGCTCCCTCGGCGGCCATTCCCACATTCAAGCCGTCTATTTTCCGTGAGTGAGAACGTTTGTCATGGACCTGTTAGAAGCTAAGCATGCTGGGTAATACTGCTAATGCTTCCCCTAAGCCCTCCTGGCACGTGGAGAAAGAGAAAGTGCTCCGCTGCAAGCGAAGGGATGGCGCAGAGGCTCGTCGTGAAGAATGGGACGCGATCTGAAGTAAGAAACGTCTGCAATGAGTGAAGAGAGGCCTGCTTTCTCATTACCCCCGTCTCGTCTTTATCGCTTTTATTACGCAGACATTCCTCATCAAAACAATTCCACTCAGGATCTTGTACATTCATCTCCCGAAGTCACAATTTCCACCCATGCTGGAGAAGGTTCCTAAAGTCGCATCTTAACTGGTTTGAGCCAAATCAAACAGGTGAGCCTTTATATGTCACATATACAGTACATTACTGCACAGGGAAATTCTTTCTTCGCGGATCCCAGTTTGGAGACCGGGGTCAGAGGGAAGGGTCAGCCATGATGCAGTACAGCGCCCCTGGAGCGGACAGGGTTAAGCTTGAACTCTTGACCTTCTGATCAGCAACACAGAGCCTTAACCCTCTGCTACCCTCTGGCACTGTATGGCATTAAATTAATAGCTGTAAAAAATATAAGCTGCCTGGCTTTGAGACTATACCTTATTTTACCATGTAAAGCCAAATCTGAAATATCACCATATACGCACTGCTGGTCCTGCGGTTCCTCTTCCCCGACGGCTCTGCCTGATTCATTTTGATGCGCTACTTCTGCCTGGCTGCACAGAAACATCCTGAATATTTTCACTTCCCCAAGCCTCACCTTTGCTTCAGTGAATATTCATCCCTACTGTAGATACTACAGATTTGTAGATTAGGATGTATTTACCATATTCTACTACTGAACCTCCTTTCAACACACCTAGTACTGTTTAACTACACAACTGTAAAGGGTGATATCTTTTATTATTTATTCTGTATCCAGGGTCGTGGGGGTCTGGATCTAATCCCAGGAAACTTAGGACACAAGGCAGGGTTCACCCTGAAAGTGGTGCCAATCCATCTAATGGATGTTCACACACACATTCACAAACCACAGGCAATTTAGGAACGCCAATTAGCCTAATCTACATGTCTTTGAACTGTGGGAGGAAACCGGAGTACCCGGAGGAAACCCACCAAGCATTGGGAGAACATGCAAACCTGGCTGGGAATCGAACCCAGACCCTGGAGGTGCAAGGCAACAATGCTATCCACTGAATCCAGTATGTGCAATATCGAGAGAAAAAAAAAAAAAACTAAAAAAGGAAACAAAGAACAGGGCACATGGGAAGCTAAGCAGGTCTTTAGATCCTCACAAAATATTACTAATGACTCAGTGAAGATACCCTAAGGAAAACTTTATAAGAACTTTCGTAAAATTAGTCCTGAAGGTATCTTTAGTCTTAACATTTTCATGGCTTTAATGGGTCCTGAAGACGTCCCCAATGGCTGGGTCTATAGTTTCTATGGTCATGAAGATGTCCTGCAATCCCACCTGTAACCCCTGGAAAGACATGGACTCAATGAGTGTGCAAGTCGTACTGGGACTTCACAAATAAAGCCATAGGGCCAGATGACTTCATAGTGCAGGACACAAATCTGATGCATCTTGCGTTCGCAGTCTTTACATTCAACAAACGGCTCAGGGTCTAGTGTATCATTCTTCTGAAGTAATTCTTCGTGAATGAAGGTGTAAAAACAATCGACATTTACAAAGAACTTCAAGCATAGTATGGTGATGAGATGCTTGGCCACAGTAATACATCTGAATGCTGCAAACGTTTGGGCCGTACAGCTGTGAATGATGACCCTGACTGAGGTGAACTTTCAGCGAGTGGAATGCCTGATCCTTGAAAATCGACGGATAACATCGATTGGGAAACATACAATCATTTACAGACACCACTTGCACATTACAGGAACTCGGATGGGAGTTATCGCCACATCCCATGAGCGGTCCAGATCTCACCTTTTCCACATGTGGGGAATGGGGCATTGAAGAAGGTCCTGGGAGGCCAGCGTACTGAACTTTCTAGGTTGATGGTATGCAAGCACTAGTGAAACGCTGGGATATTGTAAGTGCATTAGTGTAACAGGGGATTATACAGTAAGTCCCCTACGTACAAACTGAATTTTTTTTTCTCCTTAATTTGTTTTCAAGTCAGACATCCTCGCCAAAAAAAGTCAGGCATCAGCAAAAGCAAATCTCTGGCGCTGCTCTGGAACTTAAACTCCTCTGAAACTTTTTTCCTTAGTTAGTTCATAAGATAAACATTGTCTACGTACAAGGATACTAACACAATTGATTTTATTATACACAGTATATTACGGTACAGTACAGTGTTCTTTAGCATCATTTAGATTACATTACGGCATTTGGCAGACGCCCTTATACGGAGTGACTTACATTTGTATTTCATTATACTGTGAATGTGAGCAGTTGAGGGTTAAGGGCCTTGCTCAAGGGCCCAACAGGGACAACTTGGCAGTCTAAGGATTTGAACCTAGGACATTCTCTCAATAACTTTTTCTTTTGTCTCCATCGTTATTACTTGGCGCTACTTATTAGTATCAGCTTTATTGCGAACGCACCGTACAGAGAAATAAAGATAGTGTTTACTCTCATAACTGCGTTCTGTTATTTTGCGCAATCAAAAGTCCCAGTTTTGACTTGAACACCCCCTATAATTAAAAGCTTTACACAGAACTGGCATGGTGGCACCAGGGATGGCACCAGGAATTTTAGGTTTTAGCCACCCCTAGAAAAAAGCATAGCACCGCCAAAATGTCTGTTGTTAATGTAGAAGTTTTTAGTGTTCACTCACTCACTCACTCACTGTCTATACAGATATCAAGGTCACCACTTCAGCACCTATACATAAAAATATATTCATGGGTAATAATTATGCAAGATGAAGGGTGTACAGCTATCCAACTGTTTCCTGCTTAAACAGCTGGTTCGCGGTTGCAATTTTAATACCGCTTTATCCTGTATTCAGGGTCACGGGAGCCTGAAGCCTATCCCAGGAGACTTGGGGCACAAGGCTGGGTACATCTTGAATGGGGTGCCATTGTGTGTGCTCCATCGCAGAGCACACACATACGCACACTCATAAAGAGCGCTAAACTTTAGACCTTACTTTCATCTTCTATTAGCCAGCGTTTTTTTTTTTTTTTAACTTGACATTAGCAAAGCATGAACGATATCATGATGGATCATTGCTCACTTCATAAATGCAGTGTTTGGATTTTTTTTTTATACTACATATGCATTTGGTAGGTGAGTGCCGTTACTGTACAGTTATCTCTATGTACTGTAAAGTTCATTCACATGACACTACTGCAGGTCTATGGAACGGAACCCTCTTGGTTACAGGAAGCATGATTTTCGTCATGTTTGATTCTGAGGCTGAAAGGTACACAAACCTGTACTGTATGTTTCAGCTTGCTACTTCTGTGCAAGCCCTGGCTGGGGCATAATCACGTGACAATTCATTTCCACAACTGCTGGCTTGTGATCCTTGCATCTTGAGCTGAATATCTGGCCTTGTGTTTAACACAGAATGGCATTATAAGTTTTGTGGAGCGGAAATGCATTCGTATGTGTGTCAGGGGTCTTGCAAACTGTGGTTACTGGCATGTTAATGGGCAACTTTAAATTTCACAGCACCCTCGCCGAAAAGTCAAGCATCAGCAAAAAAAAAAAAAAAAAAAAAAAAAAAAAATCTCTGCCGCTGCCCTCAACTCTAAAACTTAAACTTTGGGTTCTCCTCTAAAACACTTTTCGCTCAAAACCGTCTACAGGTTTTACTATCGGTCATGAAAAATGACTCGAGGTGTCCATCATACACTGGAACTTTTTTTAATGCATGAAGTAAAAGAATATCATAACTACACTGCATACTATATCTACAAAAGATTTCACAAGTACTTCTGGTTCTGAGGACATATTTAACCATCGAAAGGTCAAACACTTCAGCACCTACAGTATACATAAAGATATATTCATGGGTAATAATTATGCAAGATGAGGTGTGTAGAGCTGTCCAACTGTTTCCTGCTTAAACCGCTGGTTCGCGGTTGCAATGTTAATTTAGCTAACACTCCTTCAACTCCCCTGCACTGTAAGCGGGTGCGCTTTCATAAAGTACTTGAGGTGTTGTTATGGCAACAAACAGATGCTGCAACGTTTCCCATTCCTAAAGGTGACATACAGTACACACTCTCTATATGTAATAAACTTTCACAACTTCGTTATCTCGGAACTAAAAAAAAAAACTGGCCCGAGAATGCAAAGCCATATGTGTACGGCGAAGCGGAAGTGTTTATTTATAAGACTTTTAACCCTGCTTTCGCACCACAACAAACACGGCACTGATGTTACTCCAGGTTGGTCTCTTGTGGCGATGTAGTGAGGGTTAGCGCTTTTGTTTGTAAGAGTGTACCTTCCATCTGTTTTTAGACTCCCCCAAGATATAGCAGCATGCATGGTGTTTATTAGTGTTATTTTCTTTCCCCCCGTCCACTAATCATGCACCGGAGTCACGCCGGTCGTTCGGATTTACGGGCGCACCGTGTCATAAGCGGTCTGCATACTGTAAAATTGAAGAAATCTCAATTAAACTTCGCTTGTCGCTCTGCCGTCATGCCTCTTGTTCCTGCTGATGCAATTACGGCTTGGTGTCACCAGTTTAAATAGGAAAATAACGGTCGCTTGTGGCATTGTCGCTTGATTGTATATGAATATGGAATAATTATTAAAAATACCTATATTTAGACATCAAATGTGGAACTGTCAGAGACGAAGGACAATATGGCCCGGCACACCTGCCATCTCAACTCTCGTCGAATCCGAGCTTGGCATGGAATCTACGCCGGTGTGGAGTTTTGCATGTTCTTCCAATCTCCACGTGGGCTTCCTTCAGGTTCTCTGGTTTCCTCAAACCTCCCAAAAAACTAGCAACAGGTGGTCTGGCTACTCTAAACCTCCCCTAGGTGTGAATGTGAGTGTCAGAGAGTCTGTTGCAAAAAATTTGCAGGGGGCCTTAACAACTAGCATTCATCACCATTATCAAGTAATAAATAAGTTTCTCAGCCCCGGGTGTCCTCTACTGACCCGGGGCCCCAGCAGTTCCCTGTCTTGCCTGATGACAAGCAGCACCTCTGCAGGCGATAGACGGGCATTCCGTTCAAGCTGTATTCCTGCTTCAGTTCCAGTGCTCGGGATCCATCATGATCCTGGCAAGGATAGTGGGTCTCCTAAAGATAAATGAACAGACTTCTGGACATCTAGATACCAGATTGTGGCAGTCTCCATACATACGGGACAAAGGATGAAAGACGGAATGAAGACAGAAGAGACATGTATGCCGTGGACGAGATGTCTCACGGCATACCAGGTTGCCCCGTTTCTGTCAGACAAAGGGTATTGTGATGATGATGGTCTTATTCTGCACATGATGCTCGAATAGAATATGGTGGTGACGAGATGTATGACTTACTCAGGACTACTATATCCCACTGAAGTACAGTATAATATCACCATTGATTTTATCATAAAAGTGAAAGCCATTTAAACGCAAAGGAGGGTGCAGGAATCGAGCTGTTACTGTCTGTTAGTAGAACAATTCCTGACCTGCTCTGGATATACTGTAGAGCCCTCCTAATCATGTGGAGGAAAGCAGCGCTGTTTACTTTGAAACACCACATGCTTAGGTAACCTACATGGGGAGCAAAAATAAATATAAGTCTCTGCATGTTCGGATTCAATAATTCACTGTGTATAGCAACATCGCCTATACCGCTTTATCATGTATTCAAGGTTTTTGTACATACGGTAGGGCATGAGGTGGGGTACATCCTGGACAGGGTGCCAATCCATCACCGAGCACAAACATACAGTACAGACGCCCATTCACACACTACGGGAAATTTAGAAACGGCAATTAGTTTAATTTGCGTGTCTTTGAACTGCGGGAGGAAACCGGAGTACCTGGAGGAAACCCATCAAGCATGAGGAGAACATACAAACACCATGCACACAGACCTGCGGCGGGAATCGAACCAGGAACCTGGTGGTGCAAGGTGACCACTATGAGTACAGCCTGAATGCTAACACTAATCTTGATCAGCAGTGGCCTAGTCTTACTGGTTATCTTTTAAAAATCCTTTCCCTTTCCCTGTACACATGTAATTTTAAACCATTAAAAATAATCTACAGTGAATAATATACTTTTGTTAATGTTTTTAATACCCAAGAAACTAATAAAAAGACTTATATGTCTGTGCTGCCTTTTTCTCTATGAATAATGCAAAGCCCTATGAATATGCATGGTATGCAAATTAGAAGGGATACTAACTCCACCCCTTTTATCTACCACCTTTCTCACTGCGGGAGAATTCAGGGTGTCCCGACTGTCTCCCCGAACATAAGGGGAATTAACACGTTTTTTATTTAAATCAAAATGTAACATCGTTTACAAAACATCATTTACATGATTGTCATTTGTTTGTAAACACGCGCCTTAACTCTCCCTCTTATGATGAGCTCGTGTTAACACATCTGGTGCTGCGCATGTTATTGCTTAATTATGTAAATTGCCCCTATGTATGGAGACTTTTGGGACACCGTGTATACAGTTACAAAAAGGAAAGGCACTGGGAACCAAATAAGGACACAGCGGGAAAATCTGATCCTGTAAGTTTGAACTTGGGACAGATGGTCATTAAAATTGGTATAAACTGTGCTGTGATAATGTTAATTATTTAATAGTGTGTACACAATTTTTTATTTATTTATTTTTTTTGTTGCATGGAGGACATCAGAGGAGATGTCCTAATCCAGAGGCACTGCTATCTTGAGAGTACATAATAGATGTTTGAGTATAAAATTTATTAATTTACGGTATTCATCTTCCATACCTCTTATCCTGTACAGGGTCGCAGGGGGCCTGGAGCCTATTACTGGGTACCACAGGCAATTTGGGAATGCCGATTTGATCCAAATGCCAAATGTCTTTGGACTGTAGGGGGAAACCGGATGACCCAAAGGAAACCCACCAAGCACACGGAGAACATGCAAACCTGAGGAGGGAATCGAACCCTCGACTCTGTAGGTTCAAGGCCATGTTCTTCCCAGAACACAATTGTGAATGGAAATAAAGTCAGCTTTAAGAGTATGAGACGAATGCTCAGTCATCATTCAAACACCCAGCACATTTTCTTTACAGGAGAGTTCAGATAGTTAACCATAAAATAAATAAATAAATAAATAAATAGAAAATACACATTCAAAACATTATATATCTCAAGCTTATGGTTTCATAAACTCGATTTACTGTAGCTTCATCAAGCTGTGCACCCAATTACCAGTCAGAGCTTGATTTAAAAAAAAAAAAGTGCAAGTTTATTACCAAATAATGAGCAGTAAAGGAAGAATATTGGTACATTTTTTAAATTTATAAAATTACTTAATATTATTCATGCAGCAATATACAGGCACCTCCAGGGGGTCTGAATCTCAGCTCTGGTCTTTGACCGATGTTCTCCCCATGCTAGACGTGTTTCCTCCTGGTACTCTGCACTCCGGTTTCCTCTCATAGTCCAAGGACATGCGGAACCTGTTCACTGGCCTTTCCTCACTGCATGTAGTACATGATCGGTTGTGTGAATGTGCGTGTTTGTCCCCTGAAATGGGTTGATGCCCCAATACAGGGTGTACCCTTGAGTCCCCTCTGATAAGCTCCGGGCCAAGCGGTATAACATACAGCATTTATTGTATTAGTGTTTCTGTTTACATTTTTCAACTGTCTTTAATATCCGACAGAAAGAGAAATTTGATTTCTTTCTTCAGATCTCAGACTTTTTCGGCACTGATGGCACCTGGTTGTGTTTTGAAATAAAATCTGGCACTGCTAATATATATTTACGTAATTTGCATAAAATCTAAAATTTGCATCAGAAAATCGAGTTATGTTTCTTGTGTAATTTATATGCCTGAATATTTTTTTGCCTGAAAGTCTCTGAACTTTGCAACCCAGCACAGGCCTGAATTATATGCTTATACTGCACATCTTTAAAAAAATGAAATAAAATAACAACACTAGCTATAGTGTGTCTTTGCTCTTCCACGCCTATATCCCGTATTTATTTATAATACCACTATCTGGTCTCACCAAGAAGAAGATGGGTTCCCTTTAGAGTCTGGTTTCTTCCTAGGTTTCTTCATCATACTGCTACAGGGACATTTTCCTAGACAATGTCACCGCTGGCTTGCTCATTAAAGATCTAAATCTACATCCAACTTTCTGTAAAGCCTAGTCAGTCTATTGTTAAAATCGCACCTCCGATAAAATTGTTCGGAATTCAACGGATGCAAAAAGAAGCAGCAAAGACTTTCCATAACAGATGTCATGTAAGAATAGACAAGAGCACATAACACGTCACAGAGAGGTACCACTGCCTTCGCCTATCTACCTATAAAAACACTCCTCATCCACTCCTTTAGTGGTGTAATGCCTCAAAAGATGTCGTGCACAGAAAAGAAAGAACGGATCCAACAACTATACATAACTGTCATCTTGTTCTATACGCTATATACAACTACAGAGCACCAGGCCTGGCATCTATACGTGGCAGACTCCCAAGAGTTATGTAAAGTATACGTTCACACGGCGTGTGAAGTAGGAAGGATCGTGCAAAAATACACCGCAGGAAGCATACAGGGCGCAGAGTGGCAGGTAGGAATTGAAGAACTTCAGCAAAATGTTACAGAATTGTTAAAAAAAAGCCCCTGTTGAGAGATAAGCTGAGCCATAGAGAAACAGAAAAAAAAAATTCCTGCACAGACATACAAACGCCTACAGAAGTACATACAAAGGGAGCAAGGCTTTTACCTGCAGCAGCCAGTAGCACCTGCGGTGGAAGGTGGGAATGATGGAGGAGTGCACGTAACAGCCGTAGAGACACTAGGGAAAGAGATATCACACACCAGAGAGAGAGAGAGAGAGAGAGAGAGAGAGAAACACAGTTAGTCCAGACCAGAGAATTGGACCCATCAAAAATCTGATTCCTAATAAGATTCCTAAAGACCACTTGATATCAAAATACGTAGATTACATCTAGTCCCTTAGTCTAAAGGGGGAAAAAAAGGGGGAAAATGTTCTGAGATGTATTTAAAATGATTGGTCATGACTCAATGTGTACTAAGTTGTGGGGTGGATCTTGCTCTACATAAGCAGCACATCACCATTACATCCCAAACTCTATTCCCTTCTCCAATCCCCCCTTGGTTAAGAAACATGCTTGGAGTTTATTAATTCAGCGAGTGGAATTTGCCCAAGTTGGCAGTTATGTGAAAAGGAGTAAGAGAGGTCTTTTTACCCACATAAATTTTGTCTTTAAACACTGTTGGGGCTTCTTCATTATTTTTCTATTTATTTGAAATCCCAGCGGTCACAACATCTCATAATTTTTATCCACAAGATCTGGCACAGCAGTAAATTTACACCGGATGCCCTTTCAGTCACAACTCTCCCATTTTCTAACTGGGTGTTGCATCAGGCATAAGTATAAGGCCAGCAATGGCAACCTACAGTAGCTCTGGTACGGCTCGATCCCCTGAACCTCTGATCAGCAACACGGAACATCAACTGCTTGCGCGGTGGAGCTTCTGCATTGATAAGAGTATATACATACATATCATTTTATCTCCCTCTCAGAAGTATTAGCTGTGTCCCTGTGATGAAATTTTCGCCCTTCATCACCACTGACAACAACCCTAAGCTCAAACATGGAGTCCTAATTCAGAAAACGCACATCTTGTCGTCTAGGATACCGTCCAAGTTATATTTGAGACGGCTGAAAAAAGATTTGCTAAACTCTTCACGTCACTGCTGTCTATATTTAACTACATTGCTAAACTATTACCTGGTTTAATAGATTTTATCCAATGGGAGTGTGTGTGTGTGTGTGTGTGTGTGTGTGTGTGTGTGTGTGTGTGTGTGTGTGTGTGTGTGTGTGTGTGTGTGTGTGTGTGTGTGGCATATTTCATGGATGCTTGGTCGTATTGAGATGTGGGGAATTTAGCAACAGGATCAACAACTTTGAACTGCTGGGCACCAGGGCAACAGGCTGTGAGTGTTCTGATACTAGCAATTTGTGGGTTTGGACCGGCCTGGCTGGCCTTTGCCCCCCATGGGTGAGCCGTATGTGCCCATGATCCTGTCAGACTGATATATAATTGATAATCAATGTAATTCCCCTCACATGGCGTTCGTGTTAATGTTACGACTGATTGATGTACAGTATATCCTTCATACTGCAATATTTGCAATGCCTATTACATATCATTACATCACTCACTAGTAAATCACTAGGTCACTGCCCAAACCATTAAACACAGTTACTGTACAGCTTAAAGTGTGGACTTCTCCATAATGTAACATATTGAAAGCTGTAATCTAAGTGAAGTGAAGTGGACTGAAGTGAAGAGAAATGTCGCGGCTGAAATGAAAATGTCTGAGTCTCAGCAATTAACTTTCAAAACTTTTCTTTTTTCCATCACACATATCCGAAGGAGCCCTAGCAAAACACAACATGAGAAAGGCAGCTGAGGCCTTTGGTGGTTTCATCTTCTATGCTATTTGGGAGTGCTTAAGCTTGGAAGCTTGGACCTTTCAGGAATAAATCAACTTTCCAATTCAGTGGTTACAGCAGCTCTACAATGCACTGTGGAAGAAGAATAGGCAAGAATAAATAAATAAAAAACAGGACAAAAAAAAAAACAACAAGACAGCACACCATGCTTTTTTTTTCTCGTTAAGTTCTAAATAAGTGGAGGAGTCTGAGGGCAGAGTTGCACTTCCTCAGCAAGATGATGCCGAGAACCGAGAATTGATATGCGCACCACGTTACCGACTATCTGGTCATGATATGCATTTTGCAGTCAAATAGGTCACATGTGATCGCTCTATTGTGTGTAATATACAAATGAGCTCTTAACACTTGACACCACATTCTTATGTTGTTTCTTGTTTCTAGTTCTCCACATAAGACGTTTGCAGCATTGGGAGTTGTACTCTTTGAATGTCAAAGATCATGAGCCACGTGTGTTAATGCGATGTTCAGGCAGTTGTATGACTAAAATACTTTCAGATATTCTGCAGATATTATATATACAGATATTCATATGTTCGTCAGGTAATATGTTCTAAACATATACATATATAATATTTTTCCCATATTCACTGACCCAAATTTAGCATTGATCTTCTACATGTGATTTAATTATTTGAAAAAAAAAGAAAAAAGACTTGTACAGTCATTGTGTTTTTCCATCAATCTAGGAACTGTTATTAATTTCCGATTTTTACTGCGTTAGTAACAAAAAAAAAATAGACATTTTTCTTAGGAGTCATGCCCCCCCGAGGCAGATTATAAGGTTCACATTTAATTTAATTAACAAACTTCAAGTTCCGCTTCTAGTTGCACAGATAGTGACTGACATTGTTTTATTGATAGGTCTAAGCAGGGGGCCAAAAGTTTCAGCCTATCATTAGGGAAATGTAAACGCAAATCCTAATGAAACAGCCATCCATAGCCAGGAGTCCAAGAGAGCATAATTGGCCCGATCTCTGGGTTAGTGGCATGTGCTTGTTTTCTTCTCTCACTGTTGATTAGTGTGGTGCAGACAAATCACAAGTGTCTGTTTAGTTTCTCTTCCATCGTAATGAACAGGAGGTGCAAAATGTAGCAGCTGCCTTTATGTGTGTCGGATGCAGCACCGGTTTAGCCCTCACCCTTCCAGATCATTGGCTGTTGTGCAATAGAGAGAGATCTACATAATGGGGTGGGAATTGGTAATGACTAAATTGGGTGGAAATTGGGGAGAAAGAGTGCAACCAAACAGCAAAGCAAGTGTGTTGGAATAATCAGTCATTTGCTGGCATTAAACAGCCCTGATTAATTATACCAATGCACTCTAGCACAGCAAGTCAGGCTGAGTTAGCAAGACAAGGCCAGCACAGATTAAGACCGCAGGCACCCATATCACTAAGTAGTCACTCTCTCTCTCTCCATCATCCTTAAACAAACAAACGAGTTTGTTCGAGTCTGTGTCTGAGGTTACAGATGGTGCATCTCTGCAGGAAACGGCTATGGCGGCGAGGACAATGTGCACTCTGGTCTGCAAATGGTAAGTCACTGAGGGCTATAGGGAACAACAATGACACAGTGATGCCCTGAATCTCTGCTTATACAGACTTCTGGATTTAGATTTTCGCTGCCATCTTGTCTCTATCCTAGACGTTTTTCCCTATGTTTTGACTAATGTTCCTAATGTGTAGAGGCCCAAAATTCGTGTCTGGGTTTGTGAGGTTGTCGACAGATTATCAGTTAGAATTTGTTTGTTTATTTCATGTCTCTGCCTTGAGGTTGAGCAGATATTGTGCACAATATGGTGGCCAGCTCACGTGTAAGAATGATTCTTCATGATCCCAGAACGACTTCTTGAAATATGTCCCTGCCATCAGGGAAGAATAACTACCTAGATGTGATAACTTGGTCGTTCAGTACCTTCAGGTTATCTTCTTTTCTTTTTTTCTTGTTTTTTTGCCACACAACACTGCTGAGCTTACTCGTGACCATCTGAAGCAACCCCAGATCACTACACTGCCATTAAAGGCATGTACAGTCGCCACTGTGCATGATGGATGCATCACTTCATGTGCTTCACTTCTTACCCTGATGCACCCACCGCTCTGGAATAGGCTCCATCTGAACTCATCAGACCACACAACCTTTTTTCCCCATCGCTTCAAGGTGACTTTTTTACAATTCAACTTAAACACCAAGCGTTTAAAAGATCTCCATTCTGGTTTTTGATGCTTCGGTACTATCCCTCTGAATAATGTGTTCTTAACCCAGTTCGAGTAATTTCAAATCTCCTTAGTTGTTTTCTTTGCTTGATTTAACCCAATAATTTGACCCTTCTGAAATGTCACCTTTTTTTTTTTGGCCAGACAGTGTACTATACTGTATATGAGTGCATTTCAACATTGTGAGTGTGGAAATGCTTCTTTATTCAGTAGCAATCATAAGTCTGTTTTCTCCTTTTTATTTTCTATAATGTACCTTGACCAAACATTTAAGCGATCTTCATTCAAGATTCTATTCCAACTACATTTCTTAAACAGGTTGACCATTCAGCACTACCCTTCCAGGTTTTAATAACGTCTTGGAGGCTTATTAACCCCATTTCAAATCTACTTAGTTGTTTTATATGCTTGTTTCAGGCAAAATTTTCAATTATTCAAGATTCCTTAAATCACGTCCAAATTACCTTCCCCCCCCTCCCCTAGTTTACCTCCTGTCCCGAACATTTAATTTTCCTGCTCCCAGTATACCTGATGCTGCTAATTAAAGCTTTTCCTGAGATGAAGTCGGGTAAATTAGAGCAGTCCAAACACCACATCTATCAGAGGAGCCAGTCTCTCCAACAGCAGAGGGCAGTCTGCATGTGTGCTACACTTCTCTGGCACACTTCTGGACCATTTTGGGAAGTCCTATTTCCTAGTACTGACAGGTGAGGATGGATGCATGCTGTTTTTCCCACTGTGAGGACTGGACAGTGAATAAATTAGCCCCAGGCAGCTTCTGTTTACCCAATTTATGTAATACACAGTATTATTACAAGTATTCACACAAAGCCCAGGTAGAGGTAGAGCCTGTCAAGCCAATATAGGAATCTCGGAAAGCTCGACCCATGCTGTCCACTCACTGGCAACATAAGCAGACTCACTAAAAAAATAAATTCTTTCACCGCACAATTTCTATGATTAACAAAAAAAAAAAAAAAAAAAACTCAGGCGTGCATGGATCTAATTCCACACGCAACTTTGTACCAGCACAAAGGACATGCAAATGAGGAAATAGACAATGGCGGAGAAAAAGCTAATCAGTAATTCAATATGCATATCATTCAGCTGGTTTTCTGATGCTCTCTCAAGACGGCATGGAAATGTGACGAAGTGACAAAGACAGAAGCCATTATTTGCTGTCTGTGGGCTGTGACAAATGACAGCACATCAAATGGCAAGCAATTAAAGTGTAATTATATTCCCACTATAATACAGACCTTCTCTCCATTACTCAGCCTGCCTTCCATCTTAAAGGTGACGCAACAGGAGAATATAAACTACATTGCTAGACGTACAGAAGCTGTGTTGATAAAACTTGTGGGCTGGAGAGAAGGCAGTTATGATGGCCATGCCCAGGAGACATAAGCAACTTTAAACAAGCATCAGGCAGGCATGAGTCACCGCCCTGTGGGGCGGGAGTGCGTGGTGTCAGGGTCGGGTGGAGGAGAGCGGGCTTTAAATGGGCACAGAAAAGTCAGACGGCTCAGACGTGACAGAAGCTGATGGAGGCTGCCAATTGCAGACATCTCGATGAGACGCGTCCCATAGTGCCATCCATCAGAGCAGACAGGCAGTGACAGCAAGGCGACCAACCTGCCCGAGACGGGACATTCTCTCATTAGTTCATAATGATCTGTGAAGGCACTCTTAATCAGATGCTGGCACGTTATTTATGTTGCCAATTTGCAGTTTTGCACCCCAACAATGCTGGCATAATGTGTGTGTGTGTGTGTGTGTGTGTGTGTGTGTGTGTGTGTGTGTTAGAAGAGAGTTATGTATAATAAAACGAAGCACGGTGTGATGCATTTCTTTCTTCAGCTACACTGAAGCACATGTTAACCTTGATACTTGGAATAATACATTAGACAATGAATCCTTCGCGGGAGCACTCAATCATGCAATTTGAAAAAAGAAAAAAAGAAAAAAAAATCATCTAGGGGCAAATTGATGAATTACTTCACTGACTGGATAAAGTCGAGAACTTGTAGATAATCAAGACAAATCTATGACCAATCAGTTAGACGAGCACATTTTTCATGCCTTCCACATGTCCCTCCAGTATCGGTGTGAGCGAGGCTCTGTCACTAACTGTCTCAAAGTGACTCCGGAGTTTGTTGGAATGCCAGTCAGGCCCGCCTGTGCTGCTTTGGTGTCACGGCTTCATTAGGACTGGATGAAGCAACAGCGGCTTCTGTATCAGTGAAGCATCAATATGTAGACCAGCCTGAGGGGTTGCTCATTCAGCCCCGGGCAAAGCCTGACTAATATAGTGACGATTTCAAAGCTGGCAGCAGTTCGAAGTCAGCGCTCCCTCGAGCTGATCTATACCTCCCGCACATTCTCAAAGCCTGCCAGGACCCATGCTGTTAGCTTTAGTTTGTTGCCGCTATTTACTATCGACATGCTCCTGTAATACCGTCGATCATTAAAGGATCAGGGGGGCTCTAAAGCCTCATGCTCTATTATGGCATGCTTCACTGATATATATATGTGTTCTGTTGATGAGAAAGTCTTAAATAATATAATATATACTCTACATAATTCCAAACGGCCTTACTTATGATCTGTTATAAAACCTAGACGGATTCGAATCGAGGAGAGCAGAGCCAGACGTGTGAGGAAAGGTTGCTCCAGACACCGTCAGCGACACTGTGAGGTACAATAAGCAATCAACTTCTTCTTTACCACAGAACTTTAATAATAGTTCAGTAGCTCTTCAAGACCCACTTAATCATGTTCGAAACCTGAAAATGAGCCGTGAAAATGAGGGAGGTGCAGGGCCTTCAATCAAATCCATTAAACGCACAAAAGCGTCCAAACAAAACCGAAACAAATGAAAAGTCTGATGATCATTTTTGCTTATGTGGTCATAAGCGAAGTAAAACATCCCCTGATGTAGAGAATTAATTACATGAAGTGGACCAGCAAACATAGCCATACATCAAGATTAGAAAAACACAGGGATCCCTTGGAGGGAAGAGCCGCGGGCTTGTGTCCATTCTAATTCTTCGCTCTTAATAAAGCAGCTAGTTCGAGTAAGTGTCCGGGTGTGGCATCTGCACGAGCGTCTGCGTGCATGTACACAAACATGCACGTCCTCCTGAGTGAAGACACAGGATCTGTTGAGTTGATGTTAAGGCTCAGGTGCTGGGCTTCGAGCCAAAGGCATTAAGTGGAATCGAATTCCACAAAACTAGCTTTAATCAGCAGGTTTTTAAGGTTAGAATTACTCACTCTCCTACAGCCCGCTGGCCAAGGTTAAAGGCTCACAAAAGCAGCCTGAGGGGAGAGGATGGGGGGGTGGATGAGAGAGGGCAGTTTTCTTCCAATTTTAGCCACAAAGCTCGTGTGCACACCTGACAATGTCAGTGGGAACCCACTATAGAATCCTGCCTGCTCTCACAAACCTGGTGTCTAGGTATGTGTGTGTGTGTGTGTGTGTGTGTGTGTGTGTGTGTGTGTGTAAGTAACACAGAGAGCAAGTGCGAGCAGAAAAAGAGCAGGCACAAGCACAGCAGGGTGTGTGTGTGTGTGTGTGTGTGTGTGTGTGTGTGTGTGTCCGTGTGTGTGTGTCCTTTTATCGATCCTCTCTAAGTATGACATCATCTCCACTGGAAATAGTCAGCATGTTATGGAGAAAGTGAAATGCTGACAGCGCCACCAGATGCTGTTCAAAGCACTGCCAGTACCGCTCATGAGCAGGAACCTATTACATACACGTTACCATGGAACAATTTTTAACATTCCAATATTTCAAACAATAAATCGAATGTAACGAAAAAACACGCCTAGATCTTGTTTCCTGCAAAATGTCTACTCAACCCAATAATACTTAAGTAAGACATGAAGAATGTTGGGGTATAAAAAATAATAATCAGCATTGGAATAGAACGATGTGGCCTGATGCGAAGCAAAGAATAACATACTGTACTTTATATTTGTTTTTATTTTACATATAAAATAAATTATAACTCAAGTTAGTTCTTGGCATCACTGTGAGGTTTAAACAGAGTGCTTAAATTGGTCATTTTTAAGATGAATAAAAAACAAAAAGGAGAATTATTACTTAGATGCGACCGCCGCACCTTGATTTGCTTACTGTTCGGCCTCGAACCGGGACTGGTTTGTATGTATATTCCTCTGGACATGGACTATAGGAAGTGTTAACATATTGAGTTATAGTTTAAACATAATAGTAATAAACATTTTTAATAATAATAATAATAATAATAATAATAATAATAATAATAACAAACAAGGCTGTCAAAAATATTGCTGTTCTCTCTCTGTTCTTATTAAAATCCCAGGCTGATGCAAAATAATGGACTTTGCATTTTTGTTGCCTAAACAGCTAGTGTCTTGAGTTAATACACATTAATAGAGATGTCAGCTACAGAGAAATATTATGCAAAACATAATAAACATTATTAGTTGATAAATCTTTTATCAGATAAACTCCTAAGCATCCATTTTTTTTTCATCATTACAACCTCTATTCAGAGCAGTGGTCAAAGATCAATCAACACCTTGTGACAAATCAGAATTAAGAATTCAAAAGCCCTTTGGTATAAAAATTTAATAAAATAAATGTGATGGAATTTAAATAAATGTGATGGAAAACAACATTTTTAGCAACTTTGTAGATTGTTAAGACAAAATAAAGAATACAAAGTAATTTCATTTGGCATTTAGTTTTTTTTACATTTAACTGATTCTTCTTAATGATTGAGAACAGCAAAATGCTTTAATAGCATATGTTAAAGTAACAACATTGAGGCAAAGAGAAAATGACTATTTAAAGTTTGCATTTCCCTTCTGAATGGGAACTAATTACAGTTTAATAACATGTACATCTTCCCTTTGCCTTCGTAAATGGCTCTGATTTGTCTTGTAACCCTGCATCCTCTCAGATGAGTTGATCTCTTTCTATTTCTTGTTTTGTCTTCTATTTTGTTGCTTTTTTTTTTTCTCAAGCTTTTTCATTCTGACGAAACTTGACAATTCCATACTCTCTGCCTGAGGTTTCAGAAAACCTCTAATTGCTCTGCAGTATGTTGCAACTCCATTATACATTAGTATGGTAAATATACAGTATGCTCAACTATAAGATCATTGGTGTTATAAGGGTAATATGGTACAATACCTAACCTGTCCACTAGAGCTGGACCAGAGGTGGTTCATCAGTAATAACAGAGTAATAACACAAAAACTGTTAAAACTGTTATTACAGCAACTCATTAAATTCCCTTGCAGCTTGATAACTCTGCTTATTTAAACTCCACTCTGGCACACAATCTTTGCACAGTCTTGCGGATATTACTGGCAAGTTTTGAGATGAGTTACCTCATCCAGTCCTGGGTGAATTTCTTTGGATTTTGCTCATGGATTCCTTTTGTAGTTGTTTAGGACTGCAAGTTTGGATAGGTGTAATTTTTATTTATATGTTTTTATCATCAATTCATTTAAAATGCTCTACAAATAAATCCTCATCTCTCTGCCAAGATTGCAGTGTTTCAGATTCTGAAAAGTAGTCTGAAAAATAGCGATGACCTTAGTAGTAACTGACCAGGACTTTGTTTTTCATTTGTTTGATAAAGGCCTTGGTGTTTCTCCTGGCAATTAAAATAACAGATATGTTCTCCTATTTCTTGGTAAGCTTTATTAAAACAATATAATATCATTCTACACAGATGTATGTGAGCATGGTGTGAAGTCTCCAGAAACTGGTCTACGCCAAGAACCATTAACACAGCGGGCTAGAAAGAGTCTAGTAGTGCTCAGGACACTTCATCTCCACTTCCTTGCTCTCGGCTCCTCCTCTGTGCTTTCTTCTCTTAGGCTGCTATAAAAAAATAAGTGGCATATTTCTGTCTGTCCGAGTCAGAATGCTGGTGATGCATGGGCTCCTAACACAAAGGGCAATCTCCTCTGGGAATGTGCTGTTCAACACGAAAAATATTAACATCTGTGAAGGCCGGTACATAACTCCAAATGTATATACTGTACTACAAGAGAAAATCAAAAGCTTCATTGGAAGACGTGTAATTATGCAGGACAAAAGATGAGACTTGAAAATAGAATACTATTTCGAAATTCAGCAACCTTTTCGAAACTAATCATACAGCATTCCTGTGTTTTATCCCAGCACTCTTATTCATAATATGCTTAAAAATAAACATCCCTTCAACATACTGTATATAGTATTCTTCGACAGTTATATAAGAGGAATGCTTTATAATCCAGCCCCAGAAGTGGATGCTTTCTTTTTTAACTCTGGTTGCTGTCAAGGTTCTTATCTCAGGGCCAGGGTCTCCTCTGGTTTTCTCATTAGGGATCTGAATTGCTGTGAAACCGCTTTAAGACAATGTGTACTCTTAAATGCACTATACAATTATAATTTAATGAGACAACATAATGGTGCATTTCAACATTGAACAAAACGTATACCCTTGAGGGTACAACCTCAATGACAAGGAAGGCTTTGGTTTATTACCATTTGTATGAGAGTATATGAGTTAAAATTGCTACAAACAGAAAACATCCTTAAGTCTTACATTTATTACAATTACAGTATTATTTTGCAGGTGGTGCGGTGGTGTAGTGGTTAGCACTGTGGCTTCGCACCTTCAGCATGTAACATAGGGTTTGAGCCCCACCCTCGGGTCTGTTTTTATGGAGTGTGCTTATTGAGTTTCCTCCAGGTATTTAGGTTTCCTCCCACAGTCCAATGATTTGCACTTGTAGTTGGCTAACTGCCATTTTCAAATTGCCCATAGTTCGAGTTAGTGTATGAATGTGTGTGTGCTTGTGCCCTGTGATGACTGCACTCCATCCAAGGCATAACCGGCCTTGTGTGTTTGTGTGTGTTTGCATTGTTTGATACAGTTATATACAGGTTGTCCCCGACTTACAAACAAGTTCTATCCCGGGAGCATGTTCATAAGTCCAATTTGTATTTAAGTCTGACAAAGTGAGTCTTGTACGCCTTTGACAAGAATATACTGTACAATGTAAATCATACCAATCAACTTGACTAAATCCGTCCCCTTTTCATCACACTGCCAACATGTGGCCAAAATCCGTAATTGCACTTAAGGTAATAAATCTTACATTGACATGCTGTCTCTGCGCCTTTAAATCGCACATTTCTCACACACACACACCCATAATTTTAAATTTTGGTATCTGGCGCACTGCAGTGTCTACTTTTTTTTCCTATAATACACGTGAGCTACTTCTGTGATTGAAGCGGTCCATTTGTATCTGCCGAAATTCGTAACTCAAATGTTCGTAAGTCGGGGAATACCTGTAGTAATTAGGAGGGTAAGTGGAGGTCATTCTTGAGATCATTCAATAACCTTGAATACAGAAAGTTTAACTTTAATACTTTCATTGGTGCCACTTTCACAATGATTATTTCTGAATTCTTTAAAAAAAAAACTCAATTCTGATAAAAGGTTAAAAGGTCATGTGTAAGTCAATATTAAGTAACAATATTACCAGTCTTAGAAAAAATAAGATGTTTATCTGACTCAGCAGACTCCAGCATGCTGTATATTGTACATGCTAACACGTGATGATCATTATTCATTCACTTTTCCGTTCTATTACAACATCTAATGGTCAAGACATCGTGTTTGAGACAAAGCTGCCTAAGAACAGCTGAGTCACTGCTAAAGGCTCAAGTAGTTGATGATGGTCATCAAAATGCTCAGTTGGAGCTGCGGCTTGTGGTTATTAAGGAGCAATCCAAATTTAAGAGTCAGGAGAGAGAGAACTGTAAGCAGGAAATAAACGCGGCTGGTGTCGGATGTTGGCGACAAACAGCTTGTCTGTGTGAGAATTCTCAGAGGATATTTTCTGTGTGCGTGCGCACATGTGCGTGTGTGTGATGTTCCTTTTTTTTTTTACACTAACTGCTTTCTCATGTATTTTTCAAGGCTTGAAACATGGGGGGGGGGAGATATCGCGGGCATGCCGGCATGACCCATAAAATGCAGACACAGGGAAAACAGAGGTGAGCTTCCATGCTGTCAGCTCACTAAACGTTGCTTATGGAATAGAAGGAGAAAATGAGACAAGTTAAGGAGTGATACAGTAGTAGAAGAAGTAGATGAAGAGAAATCACAGAGCATCATAAAGAGAAAGAGAGGGATTTAGCTTAAGAGAGACGTCAGAGACGAGAGATGGAGAGGCTGCTTGATTTCCCGGAAAGGAGAAAAACTGCATGGGGAAGAAAAGAGAGGTAGAGTATAGGGTGACTAATAGGAAGACAGATAAGAACTCCAGACCTCGACTAGACGTTGTCTTCTTGTGTGTTTTCATATATTGTAACTTCATTTTTCTACAGTACTCACTACTGCCAGTGTCCCTGTAGCTCAAAGGTAGCATAGGGCTTGAGGTGTGACACAGGTAATGACGGGGAAAAATATATATTGACGTGCACTCAATGTATCTGTACTGTAAAGCTGCTAGTGAGTGTCTGGATGTCTACTTGCTAGATACTGTGGCAACATACTGTATGAATGAATACGAGACCTTTTTCCATGGTTCAGACACACAAATAAGGAAAAGTGTTACACATACTGTAAGGAAGGGGAGGGATGATTTTCTATAAGAATGGGGCGTTCAAATCAAATCAGGGCTTGTCATGAGATTTCTTGTGAATGAAGGCTTCAAGCTAATTGACATTTATAGAAGACTTCAAGCACGGTGAGACTCAGACGCAGTAAAACATTCGAAAGGTACAAACGTTGTATTTAAAGAAAGCCGTGCGTTTGTTAATGACTATCCCGCCCGTGGTGGCACGGGGTACACTGTAGGCGTTTTTGTGAACATGCAGTAGAGTAAAGATCCTTAAAAAATCAAACCCCGCGCACAATCAATCCTGTATAGTGCAACTTGCACACTACAGGAACTCGGCGGGGAGTACAACCTCACTCCAAGACATTTACACATGTTTAGGCCATTACAGGAGTTCCCGATAATGGCTCGGGTGTAGTGAGAAAGCTTTCTACCTTGATAGTATCCAAGCACTAGTGAAACACCAGGGTCAGTGCTTTTGTGTAACAGGTGATTTATATAGAGAAATAAAGGTAGTTTTTACTCTCACAACTGTATTCTGTTATTGTGCAAAATCAAATGTCCTGTTTTTTCCTTTGGAGTTTCACACAAACCTTATATGTGTATGTCATTCCACAAGTTATCCTATACAATTTACATTAAAGTAATAAAATATTCCCTCCCCCAGGATATCCAGTGCCAGGATGCATTTAGTGTACAGTACCACTTACTGATGATGATTATCTTATCTTTAAAGAAAGTGCTGGCCAGGTCTTAATAAATATTTGAACCGGTTCACAAGTACAAATCATTCACCAATTTCATCTCGTTTTATTTTTATGATTTAATTGTCGTATTTCTAAGCTTTCCGCCTAAAGGCTTCGAGCTATGTCAGTGTTGGACTGCTTGGGGCTCAATGTGCTTCTCTGTGACTAATGAAATTGAAATGAGCCAAACTGAGTAAAGAAACACATACTGTATGTTGAGTCAATAATTGACACAATTGATTCACTTCATGCACGTAATGCCGTGTTAGGTTTTCCAAGTTTTCTGCAGGAAAAAAAAAAACACCAAAGCCACGAGCCAATAAAACACTATGATGATAAAGGAGCTATGCTAAGAAATACTTTTTTTCCCCTTGTTTATCACAGTAAAATTTAAATGATCATTAAACAAAGTGGAAAAGATTGCTGCACTTACAAAGATCCACAGCAAAGAATGGTACGGCCAAATGAGTTTTTAGTGTTATGTGGCTTGATTGTTGACGGATAGGCCGTATTATTAAACACAGTAGGAACAAATGGAGATTTCAATAAGCTGAGCACTGGCTGAGCCTACACATGCAGACAAAGTGTAGACTTTTTGTGTTGTGTTATTTGGAAGATTTGTGCTCCCTGTGGTGAAGCTGAAGCGTTGAATTTGTTGAAATGGCTCAGGAAATTAAACTAAAACACAGCCACAACTCGTCCATGATGAGAGCACATCCCTGGAAATGTAATATACAGACACATATGAATTTAAAATATGGGCCATATACTGTATAGTGCATGTGAGATTGGTCTTTATACTGTATATTGTCACAGAGGCATCAGTAAATGATGTACGATTAAATCTTTCTTCGCCCCTCGCTCACTCCTAAGGGCTCATTTGGCATGCTGCCAACCCTTAAGCAGGTGTGTAAAGGGGCGGGGCTGCTAAATCTGGCACGGCTGGCGAGAAATAATTAATAAAAGACCCCGGCCTTCGCCCGCCGCTCTTTAAAACCGAGGCATAGAGCTTAGTTCTGTGTCCGGAGCACAGGAGCACAAACAATGCATGGTGGTTCTATACATGTGAGTGGCATGTGAGCAGGGTGATGCCATGCGCCCCAGAGAGTTCAAAGGTGGTCGGATTGAACACCGCTGTTTGATTGCCGTACACAGGAGTCGTCAATGATGAGTAAAAAGCCGCTGCAATCACACACACTGGCCAATTTGGAAATGCTAATTAACCTAATCTGCGTGTCCTTGGACTGTGGGACGAAACCGGAGTGCCTGGAGGAAACCCACCAAGCACGAGGAGAACATGCAAACTCCATGCACAGGTGGCGACCTGAGGCGGGAATCGAACCTTCATCCATATGGCCACAGTGCTAACCACTGCACAATCGTGCCGCCAAGAAATGACTTCATTTGTCGCAAAACAGTTTCGATTCAATCATAAGATTTAGGATTCACTTTTTTATTTTAAAAAATTGCCTTTTTTTCCCTAAAGAGTAAGCACAACTAGCAGTGCCAAGGACAATGCAATAACCACAACCTGATATATGAAGGGTCAGTCAATAACGGTGTTTATGTACTTAAACACTGTACTGTACATAATTTGCTGTGTGGTAGACTGTGCAGTGATTTTTATTTTCTGGCATCTGCGAAAAAAAAAAATCATGTTTTTGCAATCCTTGCTTGCAATAATAATATTAATAATAATAAGATGAAGTTGTTATTGTATTAAATGGCCCTGGGGATGGTTCATTGACACTTCTAATGTAATTCTCCTTGTCTATTTTCAAGCGCATCACACAGCACTGATCCCAAACGTAGTCAGTAGGCGTTACCACCAGTGGCTGCTCTGTTTGTTTGCAAACCATTCAAACTGTTACAGGAATTCGGGTAGTGCTCAAATAACACCGCCATTTTCCTAGTGGAAAGAAACGATGAACCGAAAACACTGCATATGCATTTTGCGTTGTATTGCACAGATACAACAGCAGATAAACATGGCAGCATGTCGTGCTCACATGCTGTCGTGATCTCCTGATGAGAAACTGAGTTTCAGAGATGAGCCTCCTTCTGCTGAGGAAGGGATGGGGGAGGCAGGAGGCTGACAGAAGGCAGAGAGAATGAGAAGTGACACTTTAATTCGGAGGCCTTCATCTGCCTGACTTATTATGAGATGTTTGTAAGCTCGCTTGTTGGAGCATCTGCTCTGGCCCCAGGCCTGAACCCATCTCATGGAGACTGGTGGTACCAACGTGGTGTTATCCCTGATTAGCAGCAGGTCCAGCATGAGCTTCACAGAGCCTGTCTAACCGCATCTCCTACCATCACTACTCATATGGCTGCCTTTGTGCTCTTTAGCTGGATATTGATTTGCATGACATATACAATGATTTTTTCATTCAATTCTATTTAATTTGTATAGCACTTTTAACAGTAATGTTAAAACACAGCTTAAACCGTTTAACATCCTCACTAAGAAAAGAGCAATGATTTTTTTCTCTGCATTTTTAAAAACTATTTAAAGACACAGTAACACCTCAACCGAATGGTAGAGATGGCTCAATCAGGTAAAGTTCAACACATTTTTCTATTACATTGTATATATAACATGTACTGTACGTACAGTACTGTGTATACACCAATCATCCATAACTTTAACACCACATATCATTAACACATTTCCCCTGATTACCAACTATAAACCAGCAAACAGGTGACAGGATTATGGGCACCCAAGGGTCAACCATGCCTGTGGGAACCAAAGGTCAGCCCGTTCAGGCCAATCCCATAAAAAAGAGAAATGCATCACAAATGGCTGCATAGAAAGAAAGGCTGCGAAGACTCAGTGTATGGGGCCCAGCAGGCAAAGAGTCTAAGGCCGCCAACCTGGTTCCTCAGCTCCCAATCCAACTGAGCACCCATGTTATGAAGCAGACAAACAAGTCCAAACCCACAACACCAAAAGGTTTCGCTGCTAACATCCTGGTGCTAAAAAACACACCACAACCCCAGAGGTCATGCAGAGTCACGTCCCGAGGGGCCAGACCTGGCCCGGCCCAGGGGGCACAAGGGGAACCCAAATCCTAAGTGGTTGTAATGTTATGTCTGATATACACATTTGAAAATGTGCTCTACCAAAAAAATGTTAAATAATCTGGGCAATCATGAGCAACTCAGAGGCAAAAGAAATGACATGAAGAAACATTGAGAGGAAAAAGGGAACCTGTTTTGTCACCAAATCAAATTTCCCTTCCACAATTGTATACTATAAAATCAGACAGTACTAAACATAGTGTGAAAAACAGTGGGAGGACACCTAGAGCACAGACATCAGAGTGAACCAAAACACTGCTGACACATCCTCATTGACAACTACATATTTTTACCCAGATTTCCATTTTTTTAAGTGCCCTGGGTCAACAATGACTCCTGTTTGTGTTGGATCCCTGTAACTGTGAGTGGCGGATGGTTATTTTCATTATCCGACATACTGTAGTAAACCTATGACGGCTTGCCTGCTTGTTCATTTTGTTTTATGCAATATGACAAAAAGCTTTTGTTTAAAGTAATTGTTACTTAGCTAGTAAACATGATGCTTAGCCTCTCACTAACTCCCTCATCGTCTATACCACTTAATCCTGTATTCAGGGTCACAGGGGGCCTAGAGCCTATCCCAGGAGACTTAGGGTATAAGGCGGGGTACACCCTGGATGGGGTGACAATCCATAACAGGGCACACACACATACCTCAGCCAATTTGGGAATGCCACTTAACCTAACCTACATGTCTTTGGACTGTGAGAGGAAACCAGAGTACCCGGAGGAAACCCATCAAGCACGGGAAAAACATGCAAACTCCAACCCCATTGTCATTTGCCATAACATACACTTAGTAGAATCAGCTACATCTTTTGTGAAATATCAGCTAGCTTTGTTATACTTGCACCAAGCAGCAGTGTTACCACTATAGGAGATCATGAGTTAAGCTAAAATGATTTGATGTCGAAATTTAGTGTTTTTTTTTTTTTTAAAGCAGGAGAATTGACACTGAAAATACAAGAGTTATGAACTGACCTCTGCAGACACATTAGGTATCTCTAGAGGCGAATAAACTGCGTAGTTTTCTTTCTTCAATTACAGATACTGCATTCTCTCTTTATGCCCTTGCTCAAAAGTGATATGGCTCCTCTGTCCTTCAGTCTACATGTGACAGTTCAGATAATATAATATGACAGAGTTGAGATCCCGCTGTTCTGTCTGAAAAAACGGAGCCCTTTATTTGAGCTTTGGAACGTGTTTGATGTCCCTGGCTGCCTCTCTATCCCAAGGTTAGGAATGGTTCTGTGGAGAATAAATGCAAGTGTTAATGTTTTTTTCCCCCGCGTGTGTATCCTCTCTCCCGTAGTGGTTCGGTAGCGCCGCTTGATTTATGTGCCACAAGCGTCATTAATCCTGCAACCGCGCATACCTCCGCTGAATAATTGATTCCGATGCTACTGTAACCAAATCCGTCAAAACAACAACATCAACCCACCCACCCAAACCAATCAGCAGCTACCAACTTGATTTTGTGTGTGCGCGCGTGGGTGGGTGGGTGGGTGGGTAGGTGAGGCGGCGTGATAGACTTGTCTTTGCTACAAGAGGGAGATTCGGATAGAAAGAAGAGACCCTGAGCTTCGAGTATGAAGGGAAAGAGGAAAAAAAAAAAACTAGACGTTTTCACTTCACAGGCATCAACACAGCACCACGCAGTCAAGTGGATTGAATAGGCTTCGTGTGTTTGAAATAAATAAAGAAAGAAATGAATAAAAGTAGTGTCATGTCGCTGCTCTACTGTGCAATGAAAGAGATGTCATCTTCACAAACACTGCATGCTGCCAACTATCATTAAAAACAACAGCTCTTGCATTTGGCATACCAATGAAGGACACTGAGCGAGACTGAGAGATGAATCAAATTGAGACTCATGAATTTCGTGCAGAACTAACCCTTAGCAAGTCACTCGTCTCGCTTGCAGTTTGCTTCCTGTGGGTGTGTTCTAACTGACACTCTTTATACATGTGAGCGTGTACTGTCAATACTTTCTTTTTGTTGTTCTAATGAGAAACATTATAAGTTTACATATACAGCTGACAGGAAAAAAAAAATGCACTAATCAGCATAAAGATCGATGGCTTGATTTCACCTGTTACCGATTTCCACACTACCTGTACAAGCTGTGTGCACTCACAAGAGGCTTTATTCAAGGTCTCTGCAACTTCCTTCCAGACTTTGATTTTCTTCGTCTCTAAACACATTTAACAAAAACTGAGGCTGTAGAGTCGTGGTCAAAGTTTCGGCTATTGTGGTTACGGATGGTGGAATCAGCAGGATATCACCCCTGTGTTGTTACTACGTACAGCACGATCATTCTTTCTCGTAGTAGATGCTGAGAACTAGAGCGATTCGGAGCTGGTGGAGCTGATGCAGCCATAACTGACCCGGTCCGAGTGGCGCAGTGGTAAAATGCTCGCCCTATCATCCGGAGATCGTGAGTTCGATTCCGGGGTGATGCCGTAACCTCTCGCAGCCGGAGGTCTAGAGAGAGCTGAGTCCTCCGAGTGTGTTACGCCGTCCCCAATGGTGCATGAGCGAGCAGTTCGAAAAGATGCGGTCGGCTGGTGTCACGTGATTCGGAGGAAATGTGATATTCTTCCGCCCTTCTGACTGATGAGTGGTAGTAGTAGCCTTAATGTGGCGAGCGCCCTAGTGATGGGGAGGAATTGGATACGACTAAATTAGGAAGAAAATTGGGGGGGATCCTAAAGATAAATCTGTTTGCTTTCTGATTTTTTTTTTCTGGTCACTTCATTAGCTACACCTGTGCAACTGCACTGCTTGTTAACGCAAATATCTGTTGTATGACAGCAGCTCAATGCATTTAGACATGTAGACCGAGCATCAGAATGGGACAGAAAGGTGATTTAAGTGACTTTGAACGTGGCATGGTTGTTGCTGCCAAACAGGCTGGTCTGAGTATTTCTGAAATTGCTGATCTACTGGGATTTTCGCACACAACCGTCTCTAGGGTTTACAGAGAATTTTCTGAAAAAGAGAAAATATCCAATGAGCAGCAGTTCTCTGGGAGAAAATGTCGTCTTGATGCCAGAGGTCAGAGGAGAATGGCCAGACTTGTTCGAGCTGATAGAAAGGGAAAAAAGTAACCCAAATAGCATCTCGTTACGACCGGGGTATGCCGAAGATCATCTCTGAACTCACAACACATCAAACCTTGAAGGAGATGGACTACAGCAGTACAGGATCATACCGGGTGCCACTCCTGTCAGCTAAGAACAGGAAACTGAGGCTACAATTCTCATGGGCTCACCGAAATTGGACAACAGAAACATTTTTTGTTCGGTCTGATGAGTCTCAATTTCTGCTGCGATATTCGGATGGTTGGTTCAGAATTTAGCATAAACAGTATGAAAGCATGGATCCGTCCTGCCGTGTGTCAACGGTTCAGGCTGGTGCTGGTAGGGTAATGGTGTTGGAGGATATTTTCTTGGCACACTTTGGCCTCTTTAGTGCCAGTTGAGCATTGTGTAAATGCCACAGCCTACCTGAGTATCGTTACTGATGCCATGTCCCTCCCTTTATGATCACAAACGACAAAGAGCCACGTCACAAGGCTAAAATCGTGTCAAAACGGTTTCTTGTACATGACAATGAGTTCACTGTACTCAAATGGGATCCACAGTCACCAGATTTCAATTCAATGGAGCATCTTTAGGGCGTGGTGGAATGGGAGATTCCGGCAAATCTGCAGCAACCACATGATGGTGTCGTGTCAAATTCTCTAAGGAATGTTTCCAGCACCTTGTTGAATCAATGGCACAAAGAATTAAGGTAAAAGAGAGTCCAAGCCAGTACAACATATCATGGTGTACCCAATGAGGGTAAAATACAGAGCGATTGTTGTAAGATTTGTGTGCAAGTTATCGCAGGTAGGAACTAAAGATGTGTGTGGGGAATTATAAAAACTTCACACGTAATAAGATTAGTCGGAGGAATTATTCAGTCCAATAATTTTATTAAATTTCTCTCTAAAACATCAAGTCGCACTGAATAGAGAGTTTCTCAGTTCAACTGTCGCTGGTCACTGTGCTGCCTTCAATATGGCTTTTTTACATAGTACATGAACAGACTAAGAATACATAAGACCTGTAAAGTCCAGTAACACTCCCTCACACATTACACCCATGATAAACAAAAAGTGCAACAGCATTACCTTGTCCAGCTTCACTCTACAGAACCCCCAGCATCCTCAGGCTGCCTTCGCCAATTTATTGGCACTGTTCCTCCCAAACCACAGGAGTCAGGCTTGCTGCACATCTGTATGCACGACCACCCTTCACATTTACATGCATGGCTCTACGGGGAGAAATGAGGTCCTGCTGCCCACCCTCTCTCCCTCTCACTGCCTCTTTTTCCCTCCCTCAATGCTGAATCTACATCACTGGGTTGTGAGACGACCTCGGTGCTGGTTTGTGTCCTTAGAGGCCAGTTTCTCTGGTAATGGCCACACGCACGCACACACACACACACGCGCGCACATACACACCACATACTCACGCTCATGGGAATGTACCCGACTGCTGCTCAATCAACTGCTGAATGTCTGAGGTGGGACAGAAACAGGAAGGCTCATGTGTGAGATATAAACACTTTGGTGCAACTTATCAAGTGAAGAGTTTCTTACCATTACTCTGGTATGCTGTCAAAGCTAGCTTGTTTGAGTAGATTATTAGCAAGCTACTGTAGTTAGCTCACAAACCATAAATATTGTGTAGCAATGACGTGGTAAGACGACAAACTAAAATTTATCATTTTAAATTAAATTCCTTAGACTAATTCTCATATGCAGGAGGTCCAAAGTTTCTACAAATGCACTTTTTTAGCTGCTACAGTACCTGCAATCATTTCCCAGAAGTACAGTATAAGTGTTGATTAGTTCCTCAGCTGACTGTAAATAGTTTGTATTGTTAGCTTAGCTTGCTTTGTTGTTGTTTGTCTTTCGGTTACTCCCGTCGAGAGGGGTCATCCAACCCGCACACAACTTGGCACAGGTTTTACCCAGGATACCCTTCCTGACGCAACCCATCCATTATATCCGGGCTTGGGACTGGCACCGCGTTCAAGTGGCTGGGGTTTGGGCACCGGGTGGGAATTGAACCAGCATGGCATGTGAGAAACCTGAGATTATGGTTCGCTCAGTGGTTAAGGCGTTGTTGGGCTTCTGATCCCAGGTTCGATCCCCAGCAGAACCAAGATGCCACTGTTGAGCCCTTGAACAAGGCTTTTAACCTTTTAAATGCTCAGGTGTGAAATGAAATAAAAATGTAAGTCGCTTTGGATAAGGGTGTCTGCCAAATGCTGTGAACTTAAGCCTACCACTGAGCTACCAATGCCGCTCTTAGCTTACTTTGTTAATGTGGCAATAAAACTAGCACAATATATTGTGTGCAAAAGTTTAAAACTAAAAAAAACAACAACATTAGGACATATTACAGGCTCACAAGAGGCGAGATAAAAACAACTTGTTGCACAGCAACATAAAAGTTTAAGCTAGTCCCCAACCTGCCATCACACTGCCTCGTATTTATGGAATAATTCATTGAGCGGTAAAGAAAGTACAGTAGCACTTCCTCCATGTTGGTCATCTTTGGATCGCTGTAACGTACAGTAACTGTTGGGTCGTTTATATATCAGCATAGCCGAAGCAGACTTTACGAACAAAATATTAGAGATTAAATCTAATATACTGCATATGGAAAAAAGCAAGTGAAAACGCTACATGTTTTTTGCTGAGCTGAGGATTCTTTTTATCTGGTGTTCGGGCTTCTCGGATTTTCAATAATTTGAGACTTTCTGGAACAAAAAGTCAGACTTACAGGAAAAAAAAAAATCAATCAAGCTGCTGGAAGCGAATACGGTTAAATATGTCTAATCAATCTCCACCAGCTGAGATGGAACCCGAATCCGTCGCACTTGTATGTTAAACACGAACCGGGGCAGTTTACATGTCAGCAGTAAACCTTGGTGCTACGTAATAAGCAAGGTCAAGTGCGCTTTACTGTGAAGCACTTTTTAATGGGTCCCAAAGTGCAAAAGAGAAAAGAAAGAAACAAACGCAGGCAAGAAGGAGGAGGAAAAAAAAAAAAACGGCAGAGACAGAAGCGGAGACAGATGTGCGAGCGAGGCGGAGGGAATGATGTTCTCTCCCATCAGGGTAATGCTCTCTTCTATATCTGTCCCAGAGGAGAAGAGCCCTCCAGCATCATTAACATCCACCCACCAGTGACTCTAACTAGCTGTCCTTTCACTGACACACACACACACGAGCTCAAACATATGGGAACAAACATACACACACACTCTGCATTTGGATGCTCGTTGCACTGACAGCAGGCTGTGTGTCAGAGCTGCCATGTTCCCCTGCCCAACCCCCCCACCTCCCGATCTTCTAGACGCTGACCCATCGTGCCCCCGCGGCCTCGGCCCTCATTACGGGGGTGTGTTTGTTTGGGCTGTGTGGCTTGACAGTCAGTAAAATGTCTCACTCCAGGAGTTGCTCCATGTTCCTTACATTATGTGTGTGTGTGAGAGTGCCTAGTGCCTATTGCCTCTGCTTCTTGTGCCCAGTGGGTGCAAGTTTACACAATGCCAGCAGCAGGCAGGGGGCCTATTACACACAGGACGCCTGCGCTGGCCACGCTAACGCCAGCTCGAAATGTCACTCGAGACACATTGACCATTTCCAGCCTGCCAATTGTGCAGCTTTACTTAGTGATTCTATTTATACTGTTTTAGAACGAGCGCATGGTAAGGCGGAGTGAGTGACAGCGCTGGGATAGCAAAGGTAAAGGAACAGATGGGTCTGAAACCTGCAACAACAACAACAACAACATCAACATCAACAAACTAAAAATACCTTAGAAATCCAAGTGCATTTTCAAATGGCGTAAATACATTAAAATCCCTTTATGTGTAAATATAAGCATAAATTGACAGAGAGAACAGTGAGCACAATATCAGTGACTGCTCTAACGGTCATGAGGAACGGCAGCTCCATCCAGATTGAAGTCGCAGATTGAATTTCATGTTCTTGGAAATGGAGTTGGAGGCGCGAGCTATTTATTCACACGGAAGCGCTTTTTCTCTCTCTCTCTCTCTCTCTCTCTCTCTCTCTCACTATACCAATCAACGAGAGCACGTGAAGTGTGAACCGTGATGTTTTCGTCTCGTGATGAAAGGTCGGAGTAAAGCGGGATCCTTTCATTTCAGCTCACTTCATTTCCGATCCAGGATGAATCAAGAGGACACGCGGCTTGTGTTCGCCACAGTCCGTCTCCTTATTAGCTGTATTAAAAGCGAGCGCGGTGAAACACAAAGTATGCCGAAATACTCCGTTCTGACTGCAAGGTCAAGCCGAGGTCAAAGGCAGGGAGAAACACGTACGTACGTGGTGGGATTATGTCTGACGGAGCAGATGCTGAACCCAAACAAAGGCTGTGAAAAGAAAAAAAAAATTGTGACACAAAAGGACAAGCAGGATGAAACAAACAGGCTATGATTAAAAGTGTGTATGTGTGTATATGTGTGAGTGTGTGAGTGTGTGCAACCCCACGAGCAAGTGACGCTCTCATAAAGCAAAGCAAAATTAGTATGTTTGTTGTGAAACACGGAGCTGTAGCAGATCTCGACAACCGCAGGTGGGTGATAAAGACTAATTGTGTAATTACACCAAATGTGTTCATAAACAGAACAGAGGGAATCAAAGTCTGAGCCGTCGGCACGTCACAAAGCGCTACACTACCGCAGCCCTCAGCAGCAGCCCAGCCCAGACTGCTCCCGAGCTCCATAATGGCCAATAAAACCAGTGCTGACTTGCACAGAAACCCAGACGGGGAATGATAAAAGGGCATGAAGCCCACTAGCAGGACTCTGTCTCATTCCTATGCCCTAGGTATGTTAATGTTCACGTTTATATACTATACTTGGTGTGTGTGTGTGTGTGTAATGTGTTTGAGCTGTGGAAGGAAAAACCAGTTACACCGTTACAGCCGTGATAATAAAAGTCATGCAAGAGGCAGCTCTAAGTGCTGAATGAGCATCACAGCAGGTGAAATAGATGAAAAGAGGAGAAGGGAAGGAAAAAAAAACAGAGGGAAGCAAGGAGCTGGGGAAAAAAAAAAGAGAGAGAGAGAGAGGTGCCAGGGACGGCATGGGGTGAGAGCCGGCGATAATTACTGCTAATAAAAGCTAATGGAATTTATCCCGCTTGTCAGGTGTTAGATGACGTGATTATGGGCTAGCGGACTGAGGGGGAAATTGGGTACTGATCCGTTAATCCCTCCATCCTTGTGATCTGCAGACGAGTGGACGGCGGGAGGCCCGCGAGCCGAGCGGGAAAAAAAAAAGTTAAGAAGAGAGCGGAAAAAAAAAGAAGGTTGAATTAAGCGACGTCTCTGCGAGCGGCCTCCCTCAAGAAAGACGTTTCAGCGCTGAACAACCACCGTGTCCAGCTTTTGTACGCTGAAATGTGACAAGTTATTTTTTTCTAAGAAACAAGGAAAAAAATTCTAAAAATATGTTACGCTGAACACAAAGGACTCACTTGTATGTTCCACTTTTCATGGCCGTTCCTCCGGTGCTATGTACTTAACTCCTGCCCTCACATTTCAGTAATAAAATGTCTCAGCATGATTTTTGTATTACATAATAATTCTTCGCTGAGGCATTGTTGAAAATATTGTTATATTAAAATTTTTGTAAAGTAGAATGTGAGTATAATGTACGAATTAACAAAAGCCATACACATACTGTACGAAATACAGATTAATGAAAATGTAAATCCCAGCATCAAGCATTTATTACTAGTACAGGGGTAATAATTATAATAATAATGATAATAGAATTAATTCTTCCACATTAAAATCTCAACATGTTCCTAAGTTGGTACTGTAGCCTAATACATATGTAGCATTAGGGTTTAGACTTGCACCTCAAGGTGTTGGGGTTTGACCCTCGCCGATGGTCTGTGCTCTCCCTGTGCTTTGTGGGTTTCCTCCTGTAGTCCAAAGACATGTGGTGCATTAAGTGTGTGTGTGGTTGTGCACTACAATATGTTAGCCATCCAGGGTATTCCCTGTCTTGTGATGGACTGGGATTTGGTTCCCTACATACATAGGATATGCTGTATTAACGTAAATGTAAGACATTTAACTTCAAAAATAGTTGCAAGCAACGATGATCGGGCCCAAGCACCCTGCGCCCGTCATCATGCTGATGCCCTAATTATAGAAGAAATTGTTCCTTATAACAAGAAGTCTAATAGGATTTTTTTTTTTTTTTAACAAGAAATGGTGTTAAAGTATTATATATTTACGTTCCTCGGATCACATTTCGTTTAAATTCTTGTGAAATGCTATTTATGGGTAAAATTAAAGAACATGAAGTCTATTTTCCCAGTCAGAACCTGTTAGGGATGCTAACTTTTGCACTTACTGCACATATAAACAGTAGTGGTAATGCTGGTAAATAAGGGAGAAAAAAATGAATGAAAAAGAATTCTGACCCATAATTTAAAGGTCCCATTTAAATTTACATTTCAGAACTTGAAATCACTTTATGTCCAGAGAAACTGCCCACCAGACACCAGAGGGCAGCAGAGATGAGCAACATGTTGGGGGAGGGGCTTGTCTTACATGAGGTCACAATAGGGAAAAGACTGACTTGTTTAAACCCTGGCCAATGCAAAATAAAAAAAAATTCCCCCCTTAATGTTTGTGTGTGTGTTTGCGCACACACACACACACACACACACACACACACACACACACACACACACACACACACACACACTGTATAGTAGGACCCGTTTAACAAAAACAGTCCTCCCTGATCACTAAGCAATAATGACAGGAATGTGCAAATCAGTCAGCGAGACAGAAGTAATGAAAACCTCCATGAGTAGTGTGTAGGTATATGAAATGCTTTACTGAAGGTCATTTAGATGCAGTAAATTCATATAACGTGGGGTCGATCATTCTTCTACACTTTCCTTGTACAGGAAATCAGCATGGAGAGCTGCTCTCTCATTAGCGGCGCTGTTCCGTTTGTGTCACGGAGCCTTGAATAATCCTGCAGGCCATCGGCCGTGCTCGGGCTTTTGTCCCGCTCCACCTTCACCTACACCCCTCCCGTCAGCCCCCGCCGTGGCTCGCTGCCTCACCTTGCCTCCGTATCACAGCTCAGCAGGCGGAAAATGACTGAGTGGGTGTGTTGGTGCGTGTGTTTTCCACACTTTCAGTCTTCTGTGTGCTGCGAGGGTCTGTGTGCTCGCTCTACCCTGATCCTCAGCATTTTCTGTGCATATCAGCTATAGTGTTTTTTTTTTTTTTTTGAGTGGGCTGTGTGTGCATGCATGTGAGTGTGTGTGTATGGAGCCACGTCTGCAGATGTGAAGGAGATGAGAAGCTCCAGTTATTAGTCAGAAAGGCTCTCTCTCTCTCGCGCTCTCTCTCTCTCTCTCGACTCTTTCTATCTCGGTGCAGCACCTGCTCGAGCAGCAGATGAGATCAGTTCCCGGGCCAGAGGTGAGCCAGGTAGGAGAGTGCGCAGGAGCGAAAGAGGAGCACAGAGGGCTGATAAGAGAAGAGCGGCGAGCAAGCAGTGCACGGGTAAAAGCGAAATAAATAAGAATAAAATTCTATTAAAGCGTTGACTGCATTCAACGCTGCTGGCCTGTTCACGTACAAAACACTCTCCTCATATACACCTCTATACACAGTTTAACACACCAGACCCTGGATCCCAGAGCCTCTTTGTCAATAAGACATGCTTTCTAGACGACTTCTATCACTACAGGACCTGAGCAGTATCTGTAAAAAGCCTTTATGGGGTGAGGGCGTCTATATGTGTGTGTGTGTGTGTTTTGTAGGTCTGTGGCATTAGCTTGTTCGGTTTTGCAGTGGATTTATGGGAGCCGAGGGTCAATGCTTACGGCTTCACGCTGTAGTATTTATGTGAAAGAGCTGAGAATGTGCATGTGAGCAGCCCTTTATCTGTTCACACTTTATCCTCGCATGCAGCCGTCTTTAAAGGGCCAGTTTATTGCTTTTAATTAGTGTTACAACTTCAAATTGACTTCAAAAATAAACTGGAACAAAAGAAAAAAAAAATCCTATCGATCTGGCTAGTTTCTTCATTTCAGGCTTTTTTTTCCCCCTTAGCCCAAGCCTGAACAGAAATACACATGAAAATTCACAAACTCTGCAAACTCTACACTATTTCCGAATTCCATGTCATAGGACACACGCCAGGATGTGCACCTACCCAAACAGGCTTGAACAAGGTACCACTGCTTCCCTTGGAGGTTAGAAGGTTAAGTCACTTTCCAGACTCAAAATTCTCTATTCTCCCACCCGCTTTTTTAAGTTTATTTATTTATTTAATATCAACTTGGATAAGGTAACAAACTGACATGCTATACAAAGCTTTTTTAAAACGGGATCGCGGCTCTGTGTGCGGATGGAGTGGGAAAGAAAAGGAAAATTACAAAGTGGTGTTCAAATAAAGACACAAGACCCTGTATATTTCTATATATACACTCATACACACACACACACACACACACACACACACACACACACACACACACACACGCGCAGAGGCTCCACTCCCTCTTCTCTCCTCTCCTATCCTCTCCGCCCCTCTCCTTTCTTCTCTCTCTCTCTCTCTCTCTCTCTTGTCTCTCTGCCTGCCCGAGTTCAAAGCTCTTGCTGATCTTTATTTTTGGGGTCTTTTGAATATTTCAGAGGCAGAGCTATATTCCTGAAGCACTTTCACCTCTTGAAGCCAGCAGTGACAGAGGCGAGGTGGCTGCCGCCTTACAGCATTAGCAGGGCAAAGACATAAACATGCCTGTTTTAAAACGGTTCATTTCTTTTTTAGTTTTTGACGTTTTGGCCGGTCACGACTGTGTGTTAGAAATATATGTCATGTTTATACTTAGTTACCTTTACCTATTAGCTCAGCATTCAGAAAGGTCTAGATAGAAGCAGAGGTTGACACTAAAAAGGAACAATAAAAATGCTATGATCTGTACAGTAACAGCATGAGCTTCCTCCTGACCCAGGAGCAGACTATGAACAAAAATAAACTTTGAAGTGAACTCTATATTTTTCCAAAAATACCATGTTAGTTCATATACTAGTGCATCAACTAGTATTAGTTTAAAATATAACCATAAGCACACATGGGGCAGCAAGGTGGTCTAGTGGTTAGCACGGTCACCTTGCACCTCCAGGGTCCGGGTTCGATTCCCGGCCAGGCTCGATTCCCGTCTCTGTGTGCATGGAGTTTGGGGTCAGAGCGCAGTGTCAGGCATTATACGACACCTCTGGAGCTGACAGGGTTAAGGGCCTTGTTCGAAGGCCCAATAGCGGCAACCTGGCAAAAACTCAGAGCCTTAACACACTAAGCCACCACTGCCCTCTATTGTCCTGCCAGGATTATGGGCACCCAAGGATCACCCATGCCCAAGCAAACCAGACCTGCCCACAAAGTCTCATCCAATATGAGAAAGGCCAATGCAGTACGGTACATGCACACACACAGAGGCTGTCAATGCTAAAAAGCAATGCTGGCCACAATAGAAAGGCACCAGAACAGGGCACAAAAGGGACCAAGGCACAGAAAAGGGACCAAGGCATATGTCCAAATTCACCAAATCCAAATCAACACACATGAGATGAGCCGGACAAACAAGTCGGATCCATGGAGGGCATCCCCCGCCCCAAACCCACAGCACCCAAATGATCTGCTGGCAATGTCCTGGTGCCAGACATCACAGCACACCTCCAGAGGCCCTGCGTCTCCATACCTGAGGGGTGAACCCAATGTTAATGTTAATGGTTTTAATATCATGGCTAATCAATGTATATTCTTACTTAAACAAGTAGAGTACAATGACAAGGGCCTTAAGCGATGCCTAAGCATAAATGCAAAACCTTCTAATCAGTAGTCTGGAGGTTTAACCATTTAAAAAAAAAAAAAAAATCAAGAATTCACTCCATCAGCATTCAACAACCAACTTTTCAATTTAATTCATCTCATATATTTTCTTAAAGCCCAAACAATAAAAGTCAAAGGATTTCACAACACAACATAAACTGATTCAAAAGCTGCTTTAAGGCCATCACATTCCTAAACCCTTGCCATGTGCTTATTTACAGTAGCTTGGCTAAACCACTGAGTACCTGCTTTCTTGACTCTCTGCATCATCACACCCATCACCCAGCTGCACAAAAGTTCATTTATTTTTCAACACCTTGCTGCATCTGCCAGAAAAGCTTTTCTTATCTTGTGATTTCTCTGTGCTGTCTTTCAGCTTTCTCTCCATTGTTGTCTAGTTTACATGCACCAGCAAACACAAGAAACCGGTAATCAAAAGCTAATGGACTGAACCAATCACTCGCAGCATGGCTGAAGAGAGGGTTCTTCTGGCAGCATGGAGCTTGGGGTGGGATTACTGCTAATGGGTGGAACAACACAAGCTTAAATGTGTGATTAGTTGATGGAGGCAGGACTAGAAAATAGCAGACGATGTCAGGATGGAGGAAGCAATCTTTTACCATAAATTCTGTTACCTTACATCAACAGTCGTCATCCTCTTATATTGATTATTATAACCAAAGGAAAGCCATTAAAAGTGGGGCAAACCAACCAGCGAGTCCAACAGACAGTCAAAATAACTGTGGAAGTGTTCCCAATTTGCAGAACCGCAAAGCATTCAAGCTGACATTGGGAAATCAAGAGTATGAATCCTGACAATACTACAGGCAAGCTTTAGACCAGGGATGTGAGGGATGATATACTCTCTCCCTTATCAATCACAGCACCACTAGCCGTTTGTGGATATCAGATAGCGCTTTCCTCAGAGTGTGTTACACTGCCTTCTTAAGCAGCATGAGATGAGACGCATTCCAAAAGATGTGAGTGTCTGGCTTCACCTGTCTGGGCCCAAGCATGTTTTTACTCAGCCCTGACTGGTAACTGTGTGCAGCGTGTTGGAACTGTCAGGTGACAGACTGGGGTAGAAATGGGAGAATACTTTTTTTTTTTTAAACAGGCAGAGCTTTAATAGACACTCCAGTAATCCCGAAACTTAATTTTTTTTTGAGGTTTGGAGGCGGTTCCTATTTTTAACTCTAAGAAATGCAAACCAGCAAAAGAAGAAGAAACCCAGACACTGAGCATTTTCTATAAAATAATTATAGAAGCTTTGGAGAAGCTTAGGATGGTATTACTGGCACTGAATGAATTTCCTCAGAAAGTATTGCTGCTTGTGTGCTTTTTAAATAAGTTTCTGCATTTAGCTCAAAATTCTGCTTATCATCACAAATTGTTCCAGTATATATATATATATATATATATATATATATATATATATATATATATATATATATATATTTGCTGGTTTACAGTTTCCACCTCCTTATAGTGAATAATTTCTATGAGTGATCTATAAAGTCTTAACAGACTACAGTTAGAATGTTTAACCCATTCCGTCTAATCACTTCTGTCTTATTATACAGTCAGTCATCTTCACGCATTCTCTTATGTCACTACTACTGTAGGTAATTAATTTTCAGTAACTACAATAAAATCAACAGAAAGGTTATGTAGGAACGAGGAGTTTATGCCGCTGAGGAATATGACTTGTATAGTTCTGGTACACAATATTAGACCATTGTGTCATCAAAGTAGAATTGTAAGCACAGATGAGACACGACCCTGGCCGTTAAGTACAAGATGTGCAGTACAATCTAACATAAGTATAATGCTGTTTAAACTACAGTATACAGTAATTTTCTGCAAAACGACTAAATATTTTTTACTTATATCACCCTGACAGTATCAATTATTAATTTCAGCATCAAGTGCCAGTTTTTAATTTTTTTTTATAAATTATCACTAATTCTTTCACAGTACACTCTTTTCAAGATTTATGCACAGTCTTAAAATCTGTCTTAATATTTTCTTTCCTGATGACATGCTTTTTTTTTTCTTCCAATTTTCCTTTAGGACTAATAAAGTACTCTATCTATCAAAATCAGATACTTCTATTCTTTTTTTTATTATTTATTATTATAATTTTTTTATGTATTACTGAGAAAATGAGATTTTGATGTTATAACATCTTTGTGAGCATCATACATGGTTCTCAAAATTTCTATTACATGTGTAAGAATGTACACGTATGTATGTTAAAATGAAGAGAAAAAATTAAATAAAATCACTATACTATACAGAATACAATGTGTTTTTATAAACATCAAAATAATTGAACACAGACAAGGCTGATCCTGTGTACATGCCCATCTTTGGCAAACACTAATGCATATTAATGAGTATGCAAATGCCATGGTCACATGACAAGACATCAAAACAAACAAGATGTCGAAAACTCAAACAAGTGAAGATTATTCTTGGCAGATTCTATAAAAAGCTTGGCTCTGTGTCCGACATGATGGTTGGTTTGAAGAAAATTATAGGTGCTCTTAGTGCCATAGAAAGGAGGTTGGGCCGAATTAGCATACTAAAAGCTCATACAAACATCTTAATTTACTTTGTATCCACTTCGTTCCAGTAGTGTGCTAGAGTATGATCCATGTATGATGGTGGTGCAAGAGGCCGATTTGTCCATTGGCAGGCAGACAATTCAATTCACACACATACACATTCACATCATATAGTTACTGTTTATTTTTAAATGTTCAGGGAGAAATTTAGGTTGCTCTCGCCAGGCTGACTACAGTACCAGTATCTTTCTGGACAGTGGGAAAAGAACAGAAAACCTAGAGAAAAACCATGCAAATCAGGAACCTGTTTAACGACCCAAATCCCACCCTGCCATATATTATTCAAAGTAAAAAATAAAACAAAATAAAAACCAATGAAACCACCAACCAACAACACAATCAAACATCTACTCAGCTAACCGAGCGACCAACCAATCAATCCAACCAATCAAGTAACCAACAGTTAACCATACTGTTTAAGCAAAGAAACCTTAAACCAACCAACCAACCAGCTTACCAAATTACCAACCAACTAGCAAACTAACGATACAACTACAAGCCCTACAACCAAACCACCAACCAAACAACCAAAGAACCTCGCAACCAAATAACCACCACTGTCTTGTGTTTTAATACCTCACTGATGTTGATAGGGATGGCTGATATGCGTGGCTTAGAGTAGTGGTCAGTCTAACCTTTTATTTAACCATACTGTATGTCCATGCATATCAAGGGCCAGGGTCCCTAGCTCATTCCCAATAGGCCTGGTTGGTAATCTGTCCCGGAATTTGGTTCCCATTTACCTGCAATTCATCAATAGTTCTAGCGCTTAAACCCTCCCCAGTCTAACTGTGAGCAGTGAAGTATATTTGCCATTTAACACCGCAACATAAAGCTCATAAAAAGGGCAACTTCCTCCATTCAACGCTTATTAAGGCTACGCCAGCCTGGTCGTCGGCGCTCCAAATCAGGTTTGGAGGTGGCTGGGGCGCACTTCTGAGAGACGCCAAGCAGCAGAGGGGCTTTATTGGTCTTTAATCAGGTTGGCAGTGCTTTGGGATGATCAATGCTCCCTGTACGCAGCGCACTGAGTGGGTCCTGCAGGGCCTGTCGACAGCCCCTCTCCCACCTAATGTTACATTTAATGAGCCAATTAGCTGACCACGGTGTGGTAAGCATCTTAAATGCTTGTTTACTGCCAATTAATTATTAATTTCTTATGTAAAAGTATGAATGGAATTAAAAGAGCTCGGGGAAGCCATTAGCCCCCCATAGTGGATGCTTATTAGGAGCTAGCATTTCTTTATCTGATGGTAGGAGGAGGGTAATTGCTGGAGGAAGATGAGATATTATAGTTTGCCAAATGTAAGATTTGCAATTTAAATAGCCAGTAACAAGAAGAGCTTTGAAGTGAGGACACATTAGCAACAATGCCCAGTAAGCAGACAGCTTGGACTAAACAATGCATACCCCCGCCCTCTCTCTCTCTCTCTCTCTCTCTCTCTCTCAACAGGCTATGCAAATTGCTCTTCCAGCCTCTGTGTTCATTTTAATGCCCTTTTGAATAATTTACTCCAGGTTGTTTTCACTGGCTCTGCTCTTAAGGAAATAAAAAAGAATGGGGAAAGAACAAAAGGACAGGAGACAAATAAGTGCTTCATCAGTGGATAAAAACTGGATGGTGAAATCCGTCCTAAATGAGCACATTGATGTGTTTGGGTCATTTCTGGTTCAGGAATTTGAATTCACAACAACAAAAAAAAAATGCTGGCGCTCTGAGTTTTTCGATTGTTTATTTGGGGAAGTATGGCACAACCCACATCAGGTGTGGAAACTGCCCATGTATGTTTGGGGCTGCATGCTGAGTAATATGATTGGTTCATACTTTTCACATTACTTCCTGTTTCTACTTTTCTGATGCTGAGGACATGATTGCTGTAGTTATTGATGTATATACTGTACAGAAAGTTACAAGACTATCATCTCACTATAACAGTGACATATCGAATCGAGTCATGATTCAGAAAGAATCCTTCAATGTCAATGCAAACCCTGAGTGCTGGTCCTGAGTGCCAATAGAGTATTCAGACCGAACCAGAAAACACCTGGAACAAAATGCATCCCCCAAAACTTGCACTGCTGTACTATTGCACAACACTTGCTGAATCAGCTATCGATTGTGTGGGAACATTTCTACAATTGAGTATGCTGCACGCACCCCATCCCCCCCCAACCCCCCCCCCCCAAAAAAAAACCATCATGTCAGTGAAAGCTCGCAGTTGTACTAATGCGATGTGACAAAACATACAGTAGTGCTGGAAGCAAGGCGAGAGTTCGCTCGAACGCATTATGCTGGAGCAGCTGAACGGCGAACTGAGCCTGTGAGCTCGGGAGGCTGTGTGTGTGATGTGCACAGAGGCCTGTGAAGCCTGCCAATCTGTTTGCAGTGTGAGAAGTGCAACAGGCTGCAGCCCCTCTGTTTCACTGAGCAGATGTAGAATAATTCATAAGCACGCACGCATTTTCTCTCTCTCATTCTCTCGCTCTCTCACACACACACACACGCACACGCTGTGGCACCTGAGACACTTCCATAGAAGATGACCTGCGAATGAAAAGTGGTGACAACTTTTCACAGGAATTTCTACAGTAGAAGTAAAAACAAATGTATGCACACTTAAAGACGGTCATACCGCTGTATAAGCACACACACATACACACACACACACAAACTATACAGTCTGTCAGCATAATTCTACAAATAATAACACATTCAGACTGAGGGGCCATGTGCACTGGCATATAAGCCTAAATGCACATGTCAAGCACTGTGCCATGGCAACACACACACACAAACACAACAAAAAAAAAAACACTTCCGCCCCTAAAGCAATTTCAGTGAGTGGCAGAACATTTTCGAAATTATACCCTTAGTCTTTTACTCGACTTAATACTAGACACTTGGAACGTGTTTCTTTTCACTGTCAGGAAAAAAGTGTACTATAACAGTAAAAAGTGTAAAGGTATATTTTTGTTCCTATATGTACAATGCACAAAATTACCTTAAAAGCATAACAGTGGGTCATAAAATAAAATTATATACATTACAGTAGACTATATTCATTTTCTTGTATTAAATAAGTGAAATCCTGAAACCTCTGTGTAGTATCATTGTCTTCAGGTAGTGTTCATAATGAGTTTTAAAATGTTATCAATGAAGCAGTGAATGAAAAAAGTCAATAAATTAACCAATTAAAATGTAGCTTAAAAAATAAGCCAGCTTTTGAAGTGGCAGGACACATCTTTGCCACTTGGACTGACAATCAGACAGGCATGACGTGCCAGTGGAACAGTCTAGGGTTAGGCTTAGGGTTAGCCACACCTCCTTCACTGGGATTAACATGAACACAGGCCTGATCTCCTGACAGTTACAGAATAGGACCAAGAGGAGCAGCCACACACAGAGTTAATGCCACACTCATGGGGACTGAAAGGCACAGAGGCCACGCCTTCACGGGAACTGACAGGCACAGATGCATTGCCTTCTTCATGGGGACTGACAAGCACGAAGACCACGCCTTCTTCATGGGGAGTGACAGGCACAGAGACCATGCCTTCTTCACGTGGACTGACAGGCACAGAGACCACACCTTCTTCACGGGGACTGACAGGCACAGAGGCCACGGCTTCTTCATGGGGACTGACGGGCACAGAGGCCACACCTTCTTCACGGGGACTGACAGGCACAGAGACTACACCTTCTTTATGGGGACTGACAGGCACAGAGGCCATGGCTTCTTCACTAAGTCTGACAGGCACAGAAACCACACCTTCTTTACTAGGACTGAGAGGAACCAGGACCACACCTGTTTCACTGGGACTAACAAGGGCAGGGGACACGCCTTCTTTACTAGGACTGACAGGCACAGAGACCACACCTGTTTCACTGGTACTAACAGGGGCAGGAGACACGCCTTCTTCACAGGGACTGACAGGCACAGAGACCACACCTTCTTCACGGGGACTGACAGGCACAGAGACCATGGCTTCTTCATGGGGAATGACAGGCACAGAGACTACACCTTCTTCATGGGGACTGACAGGCACAGACGCCATGGCTTGTTCACTAAGTCTGACAGGCACAGAAACCACACCTTCTTTACTAGGACTGAGAGGAACCAGGACCACACCTGTTTCACTGGTACTAACAGGGGCAGGGGACACGCCTTCTTCACAGGGACTGACAGGCACACTATACACTATAAAAGAAACATTTATGGCTTTGAATTGATATATCCTGAGAGCAGGTTCCTTAAGCGAGTAGGTGAATGTTTACTAAAGCTCGATGATATAGTTGTGTAGTAGTCCACAGCTGCAGCTGCCAGAAGAGCATTTTTGGGTCATTGGGCTATGCCTGACTAATTTCCCCTGCTCACAGTTTTTCCTCAAAGAATTTGGCTCAGTCCAGTGTCAGGGAGAGAAAGAGAGAGGTGGCATAATCACTGCTGGAGAAGAAACCACAGCACACTGTCTCCCTGCAGGCTCGCCAACAAGACCAGCCTGTCTAAACCACTGAGCTCACTGAGCCAAGATCAGCCTCGAGACCCCACCTCGCTCTCCTTCTCTCTCTATCATCCACTTCCATCTCCTCTCCGTTTCTTTAGCACTCTCGCTCTCCTTCCCTCTCACGCTCCCTCCCTGTACCTGGGGCTCTTGTTCTTTTATAGCAAATTGAACCTTTCACTCTGAAAAAAATAATTACTCTCTAGAGGGAAGGGGACTGCCATGGAATGCTGATATGACACACAATGTCACCTTGCCACTCAAGAACCGAGTCCAGAGAGAGAGAAAAGGGTGAAGACTAAGACAGGATGGGAGCACGGTGTTGTGATAAGTGAACACAGAATGCATTGAGGATATGTAGAAGATGTGCTGAGAGAGTCGGGTCAGCAGATATTGTGTAGGTGTGTGGATGTGGTTCGTGTTTGTGGATAAAAAACACTTTGCCTCCTATCCAACTAAACAGCCCAGGACATGGTGTATCCTGTCAGTGGGAGAGAATGTTTGTGGTTATTTGAAGATCTCCCAAACACCAACAGTCCTGCAGAAATAGAGCACAGTCCAGCACAGTGATGAGCCGTGGTCAGCTATAGGGTCTCTGATATGAGGCTGATCTCAAGTTTTCTGTCTCACAACTTTTCCCCGTGTCCGTGTGGGTTTCCTTCAGTTTTTCCGTTTTTCTTCCACCTTCCAGGAAAATGCATAGCTACAGTACACTTATCCTTAATTGTTCCATGGTGCCCTGAAATGAAGGGATGTCTTACCCAGTATGCTCCCTGCTTCATCTTCGCTTCATCTTCGACTCTGGATCCACAGTGACTATAGTTAGAATAGATAACTCGTGCCCGTAGTATCATGGCCCCCAGGCTACAGTCCCCAGACGACTCTGTACACAGGATAATGTGGTATAGATGATGAGTGAGTGAGTATACCACGTATCGGAGCATAAGGCAGGGTACACCCTGGACAGGGTGCCAGTTCATCAAAGTCCACAAGCACACACATACAACTCTACGCACACAGATTCAAAGGCGGGCCTCGAACTCTCACAGGAGGCCACAGTGCTATCAACTACCCCACTGTGATGCACTTGCTAAACTGATATGAGTCAAATTGCTGATTATTTAGTATCTGAGGCTGTTTATTTCATTTCATGTTGTCACTCTCTCGGTTGCTCCCGCACAAGCTTGGCACAGGTTTTATGCCGTATGCTCTCCCAGGCGCTACCCTCCCACGTTATCCAGACTTGGGACCGGCGCTGCATGCAGGGGCTGGGAATCAAACCCGGGCCTTCCGCATGGCAGGCAAGAAACCTACAACTGACCCACCAATGCCCCGTTTATTTCATTTAATAGTTTGTTATTCTCAGTTTTCCTTCCTGTTTTCTCAATTATTTTTTTCTCACAGAAATAATTAAACATAATTAGGCAAATACGTTTTCTTTTTTTTCCTAGTTCTAAATATTTTAACTTCACTTTTAGACAAAAGCACTGCCCATGAGTTCTCCGGATGGATAATGATTCTCTGGTGTTGTAGGGATCTACGTAGAACTTTTAAACTCTCCCCTACACGTACAAACCGAGAACCCAGTGCTACTGTAGATACACACACCTCTCGATGGTCCCAGTTCCGTGTGAGCAGCACCTGCTGCTAGTCTAGCACTCCATTAGGAACATTTTAGACAAAGCGAGAAATAGTTTGTAGAGAAGTGGTCAGCTACAAGCATTTAACTTACACACAGACTCACGCGCACACACACACACACACACACTGTCCTGTCCGCGTGTCAGGTGCAGCTTGTGAAATGAAGTCTATTTTCATATCTGCGTAGGCAGAATAATGGGCAAATGTTCCTCCAAGGTCATAAATCAGAAGGGGTTCAGAGAAGAGCCAAGTGTGCTCCAAACAACATACAGCTTTTATTCCTCAGAAAGTACACAGAGTTCCGGCATGAGTGGAGAATGAATGTTGTAATGCACAGAGAGAACAGTGTAGGTGTGTGTGTGTGCGTTTTCTATAAGATAACGTGTCAGTATGTTCCTATACATAAATAACTCTTGTGTATACACATGTACTCTGTTTATCGAGGTACCGCTGATCGGATATTCCTTGAATAGTTGTTTTTTCAGATTGCATTCAATCTCCCCAAAATTTTGATATGACTCACACATGTTAACCAGGTTTGCCGACAGAAAGAGTGTTGCTGTAAATCATTTCGACTCCGTCCAGCTCACGCTTCGTCTCTGACAGCCAGACGGATGATTTATAAACCTGGCTTGCAGGAACACTACCAGCATATTGTGTTACCAGGTATCAACTGGCGAGTTTCATATTTAGATTGAAAACAAGTCCAGCCGGCAGCATCATCCAGATCCTTTCCATCTGGTGGAATACATACACCCGCAATGCATTTTGGAACTACGTCCCCTCAGCCTGGACTTTATCTTCCTCCTCTGTCCCCACACACACCACCTCCATGAAGCTGTCTGTGCTTCTGCCCGAGGCCATGTGCTTTGTATATGTGTGTGTAGTCAATAATGCATACACACACCCATAGCAAACTCTAATATACAGTACCTCGGTGCACATACATGCTGCACTTGTACTTATATAGTGCCTTGTATTGTAACTTGGAACTGAAATAGACTTCAGTGTCTGTGGTAAATGTGTGATTTTAATAATAATAATTGACTATTTGATAGATTTTTAAAAATACAATTGCAGGACTACCCTTCATACCAAGTCAGGTGTTAAGTCACCCTATGAAAAGTAGAGTCCAGGAGGTGAAATGTATTAAATTTCCGATAAAATCAGTTGATAAATACTTCATCGTCCTAATCCTTCAACAGAATTGAAACAGTTTTAACGATAATCATTGTTTTAGAGCAATGTAGCCTATAAAATCCACAGCATTCCAGCCATTTTTGCATTACTATGTTTTAATAAATAAATAAATGTTATATATTTTATATAACTCGGGATTGTGCAATATAGTTTATAGGTTAGTGACGTATCCTTTTTCTCAACACAACCTAGTCAATATGATAAATTGAATTTTATTTGAATCAACTACACAATCATGACTGATTACAAAAAAATGGGTCACACACGCACAGGTACATACAGTATCATCACGTGGTTTTATGGTGGTTTTTAGGTCGTTTCTATGACTAAAAATAATACAGGCATTTGCTGAGCTCAACATTTTTGTGACATCATCCCCATCTTCCAGTAGGGGTGAAATATACATGTTTTGAAAGTAATGACAACCCTGACAAATCCAGATGCCTTGTTTGATGTCTGAAGCCTCCTCGTTGACGCACACCAGCAGGACTTCCGTATACTGTAAGTGGTGTTTTGTTGTTGTTGTTGTTGTTGTTTTTTAAATTGGTCCTTGGACAATGCTGTGTTGCGGCACGGATCCATGCTGCTTGAGTTTTAAGGATTAATGGACACTATCCAAGCTGGTTATTCCAGTCGTGATAGAAAAACATGGATTTTTTTTTTCAATGTAAAAAATGGTGCTGATGGTGTTGTTATTGTAGGAGCAGCTGGGGAGTCCTGAATAACAATGAGACGTGGTAAACGTAATAAACTGAAAATATACACCCACAATGAGACGTCATATCCGAATTGATGTGATGAGTCACATATTTGCTCAATCCATCCATCCATCCATCCATCCATCCATCTAACTAGTGGCTGTGGAGACCAATGGTGATCATTGTACCTCTTTATTCCCATTATTACAACCGTGGCAGGACCTCCGGACAACATTCACACACTACAAGCAACTTAGGAACGCCAATTAGCATAGCCTGTAAGTTTTTGGACTTTGGAAGGAAACCCGGGGTACCTGGAGGAAAAAAACCCACAAAGCACGGAAAAAATATGCCAACTCCACGCACACAGACCCCATGACAAGAATCGAACCCGGACCCTGGAGGTGCAAGGCGACGGGGATAACCACTAAGCCAGCATGCTGCCATTTGCGCGATAGAAATTCTTAATAACAAATCTAGCATAACACTGTTAAATTCCTGCATCTGATTTAGGCTTAGAAAGTTACATTTTATAACATAGTGCAGTTATAGTAGCTGTAATTCAAACTTACATTTTTTGTAATGTAAGAAGAAATCATTAGCACTGGCAAACTGTAGTGGATTAAGAAAAACACAAAAAATACTTGCTCTTCAGGAAAACTGTTATACTGTAGGAAAACTGTCTCATGGCAAGAAAATATCACGTGTGTTGATTATTTTTGACTAACAGCATACAGCTATATTTTACTTGTTACATACGGTATAACACACTTCTCATAAATAATATGGCTATCTCATATACATTCTGACTGATTTTACGACTTCCAGTGCTGTGTGTGTGTGTGTGTGTGTGTGTGTGTGTGTGTGTGTGTGTGTGTATAGAGAGATCAGATTGGGGCAGAGGCATATGGAAGCCGTTGCATAACATATAGAGCTGTGAGCAATAGCCAATAGATGGTGTGTAAACATTAGCAGGCCTCATGGCAGTGACGGAGGTGTGAGGTACACACCAGCTGGCCTCCAGACAGAAGATAAACAGCACCATCACACCAGGACAGAGCTGTACTTTATTTATGCAGAAGTGGGCCTGGCTTTCAAAACCCTAATTAATTAATTAGTCTGTTCATTAAGAGCGGTGCACACACACACGCACACGCGTTGCTTCTTTGTGCTCTTATGGCTGATGATGGTGGCTTAATAATGGCTGTTTATATCCACACATAAACATCAGGAAAAAAAGAAGGTGATGGACAAGAGCAGGAGGGGGAGAGGGAGATTTATACTCCAGCTGCAGCACGCCTAAGAGGCTTTTTGCAGAATGGACCATAAATTTAGGGCCGATGCCGGACCTGAGAGAGTGTGAGAGTGAGACAAGGGCCTTCTGGCTTTAAAGGCGTGGGCCGCTTGAGTGCATCTATGTCAAACTCGGAGAAACAAACCCAGACGTGCACATATGCTCATTCACATGCATATGCAAAGTGCTCCAAGTCACTGAGCCAAATGTACACGGACTGAGCCAAGCTCACACAGATGCGATATCAGGTTTCAGCGCACAAAAGAGCGATATTGCAATCACCCACACTCACACATTCACACCCACATGACATCCCCGAGGACCTGCTATTGTTTTAGCAAGAACCCGTGAGACCAGCGGAGGCCTGTGTCGGCTATAGTTGTAATAAATAGAAGTCCCCTGTTAGAGGGGGAGGAGGAGGATGAGGAAGAGGAGGAGGAAGAGAAGAATCGGACCAGAGAGGTCCCTGGCAGAAGGTAGCCAGACACCCCATGATGCATTACAGTCCAATCCAGTGCCCGGTGCCCACCGCTTAGCTGAACTTTGAAAGATATTGCTTATAAAAAAGATGACTCCCGGCGACAGTCGGGTCCTGTAGTTTTATTACACCTCGGGGCTACAACGGCCTGTCTTTGGAGAGATAAGGTTGTACCCTTTTCATTTCCTATCCTCGGGCCGATATTTTAAGCCGGCTTGTTAAGGGGCGGGCGAAAGCGGGCGGCGGAAGCAGTTTGATGCATTGCTTTACAACGGGAGCCGGGCTCATAACGCTCAAAGGACGATCATTACTGACCTTAATAGCCCAGTCTGCATCTGGGCTTGATTGATCGTGCCTAGCAGGTTGTGAAATGTGCCATCTGGAAGGAGGGAAGGTGAGCGCAGAAGGAAGAAAGAGAGAAAGAGAGAGAGAGGGGAGAAAGACAGGCAGGCAGGCAGCACAAGCTGAGCGCTGAAGAATAAGTAGAGAACACATTAAAAAACAGTAAGGGACAGAAAAGAAAGAGAGAGAGAGAGAGAGAGAGAGAGAGAGGGATTAAGGATTGATGGTCAGCGTAGGATGATGGGAAACTTAACTGCGGTAAGAGGCCTAGCGAACACTATAAAGGCCATCCCTGACATAAACAACACACTTAGCAGGAATACGTGTATACAATATTCATTTCGCGTGGCGGATTGCTAACTCTTGTTTACTCGCTGCCGCATTTTCGTGTCGGAGGAAAGCAGCCGGCCGGGGTTAAGCGCCTCTATATCGGGCTCATCTGGGCCGCGGAGCATGGAGAGGGTGTGCGCGGTTTTCTATTTACAGGATAAATCACCGACAGGACACGGCTGCCTGGGCCGAGGTGATCTGAGACAGCGAGAGAAAGAGAGAGGGATCTTTTCCTTTGTGTTTATAATTATCCACCCACTGAATTACATGCCGGCAGCACACTCATTAAAACGATTCCTCGAGAACACACTCTCCCGCTCATCTTATCACACCACTGTCTTACTCATTTCATTATTGCCACTCCTGACCTGAATGAATGCTGGGAAATTATACGACTTAAATCAAGAAGGACTAAAAATTAGCCTGAAGTGTTAAAGAGTACATTAAGAGCGTTAAGTACAATAATAGCCTCCTGGAATAGATTTCCGAAAGAGAGACAGAGAGAGAGAGAGAGAGGAAAAAGAAAAAAAACCCTGAGATCTGTGCCGAGTTTACAGCGCTAAACGGGATCAGGAATGAGGCTAACACAAAAATAACCGTCATGTTCACCTCATTCCGTGTCTGGACCTGTGAACCGTCTGCTTCTTGTACGTGCGTGTGAGCAGGAAAGTCGTAGAAGCGCAGAGAAAAATGATGCTGACTCAACTAGTCAACTCCTAACTCGTTTTTATTGGGGAATAAAACTTCAAGATGAAGACGGAAGGCGTTACCGAGTCAGAAGGCGCGCGGCTGAGACGCCATTAATGCAGAACATATAAATATCTATAGAGAATAAAAACTACACTAAATACATAGGTTAGTATTATTTAATAGCTAATAATATTGCTTTATTAGAGTCAGTCCTGAGCGAACACGACATCCAAGACTGGATCTGGATCTTTAACCGCTACTTGAATAGTCATTTTTCAGTCTTTATTTTCTTATATTCTTATTATTTTACTTCTTAGTACTTTCTTGTCTGTGACTATCATAGTTGCTGTTGTTGTTTTAATGACACATCCTTTACGCTGGATAAAATGCTGACATCACAATAACGTCTTTTTTTCATTTTTTTTTGTCAGAGCATCTTTTAAGCATCTTTGCACACATCACTGAATAGAAAAGCTGACAATCTGTGACTGAACCTACTGAGAAACAAACACCTCAACAAATTACACTACACTGGATCATTAAGTAGAATGAATGCAATAACTAAAGTGGAGAAAATATATGGAGTTAATTGCTTGTCAAAAGTAATTACGCGTAATTGCGTGATCAAAATTATCATTTTACAGACCGGAAAATCGTAAGCGTTTTGGTAAATCTGTACTCGGATTGTAAGCATTGTGTCTTGTGCGAACCACCGCTCTGAACCTTTTACATTTCAGTACAACGGACAGCTCATCAACATCGTCTCATTGCGAAGTCCTGCCATGCACCTTTATGTCTTGTGACCCTTGAGGTATGTTTTGGATTTGCTGCTCCGACCTTGATTTATTACTGCTATTCTACCCTGCCTTGACCTTTTGGACATTGTTGATTTTTTTTTTTTTTCATGGATAATATTTTGGTTTGAAGATACTCAACTGATTTGCTGCATGTGGGTTTTTTTTTGTAAGCACATACTTTCGCAATTTTCACAGTCGTGCATTTGGACACACATGATTATGGATTTTTGATTCATAAAATTACTGTAAAAGATTTTTTCACCCCTCTAAACAAGACAATAACACATAACACACGTACAGCATGACCTGTCATGTTGGACGTGGTCGAATTTTCTCTCTGATTATATAGCTTTAAGTACAAAAGGGCCAATTCACCACTAAACATAATGAAAAATCTGGGACCATAAATCTTAGTAATAACAGATATTTTCCCAACTAGGAGTGTTCTGTTAAAAGGTCGAGTCGAAAAGAGACATATAATTTGCTTCCGTCTTTGATTTTTCTCAGAAAGTTCTACGATTTTTCTCAGAAATAGTTAAAGCTATTAAGATTTAACCATTGGAGAACTGAGAAAAGTGAAATGCAAGGATCAGTGACCTGAGACAGGCTGCTCATGCCCTTTGACCAGAACGTCTGAGAAATGAACAATTCCGTTGTCGCAATTACTTTTGATGGTGAAATTAACTCCAAAAGAAAAAGAGCATTACTTGCAAAACTCAATAGGCAGAGGTTAGTCAAAGAGCTTAGTCTTATCTCTGGCGTTTGACGAGATAGCAGCAGACAGCAACCAGCCTGAGCTAGTGGGAATAGAAGGGCAGGAAAAGGTCCGAAGCCACCCAGACTGGAGTGATGGACAGAACGGAGATTGTGTGGAACTTGAAGAGAAAGAAATGGAGAATTATGAGTCTGCTGAGGGTACACGAGGCAGGAGGAAGAAGACATAGTAGTAGTTAGATTTAGAAAGTAACCGTGAACATGTCCACGTCTAACAAATACAAACACAAACACAACCCTACCGCTGTCGTGCAGTGTGATGATCTAGTAGGTCACGATTGATCTTGCTCTCCTCTGTTTATTCGTTTGCTTATTGTAGCAGAGGGTCTGAGATGATGGGCCTTCAAAGACTTACCAGGCTCGCACACTCTCTGCCTCACACACATCAAACACAGCAAGGACGGTCGAGTCCTCAGCTTCCCTACTAATGAGCGCGCAATCGCGCCAACAAGGCCGCGGGGCTGAACGGAATCCACAGGCTCTGCGAGCGCTTCTGGATTAGCCGGCGAAACACATGGACAAACATGAACACCAGAGCTGGAGGAGAAGAAATTCCTCATCAAAGCAAGTCACGCAAAAAAAAGCTGCACGGCTGGAGAACTGGAGGGGGAAAAAAAGAGTGAGGGAGAAAAGGAGGAAGTGGCTCAAACCGGCACTGATGAAAATTTCCCCCTGCCATGGCTGCTTCGGCTCGCCCGTCTGACCGGCCATGCGTGGCATCGCGCCCGTGTCAGGGTAACCAGGATGCATGATGTGACCTTACTTGTAATGCCAGCCTTAATCTACGCAAGTGGAATAAATGAAGTGGGCTGGTGGCAGATGTGTCAAAGCTCTTTTATAAAGACAAATCCGCCCGAGGCCTCAGCTGGGTCCACGTATTCATAAAAGTCACACACAGAGACGCGGTAACCGGCAGGCGTCCCTGCCGCGCATTCCACGCGCGACGAGAAGCGCTCACTGCTTCTGTTATGGCGCTGTCATCAACGCGAGATGTGCAGTAAAAAAAAGAGTAAGGTAATGAATGAATGAAAGAAAGAGAACGATAGCAGGGAGGTTGACGAGACGTGGACGGAAAGCCGATACCTCCCCTTAGATACCCCTCATCCCCGGAGACTTACAGTAAGCCATTAACAGGCAAATGTAAATGGTTATGAGGCAATCCCGCATGAATAAGTATGCGAGTCAGGGTTAGAGGAAGGGTGTTAACGGCATGGGGCGTTCTGGAGGACTAGATCGATTCCAGTCAAAATATTTTCCAGTAAACCCGTACGCTGACTGTGTTTCTCACAGCCACTTCATTCTGGTGATAAAAACAACACAGCGTCACGTTGTTCTTCAAGACTGACACATCCAGGAACAGGGTGCATGTGCTAAGAAAAAAAAAACAAGATACCAAAAGCTGACAGATCCTCCTTGCTCCTGATTTCCTCATCACTCCGACACTCAGTTGAGACTGACATCGCGTTGATTTATGCGCCTGCTAAGCATGATCATAATAATGATAATAATTAATCAAGTGTTCTTCCTGCACCTCTAGGAGTCGGTGAGTGACCTGGGAAAAAAAAAAAAAAAAAGACAGGCAGCCCGTTTCTCCCTCCGTCTTGCTGCCAGTCGAGAACGGCGGCGAGCGGAAAAAAGCGCCATGCATTATCCTGCCATCACTGGCGCTATTTATATCCTGCCGTCCATCACTGACACTTACTATTCTCCGCCCGCCGTTCAGCGGCTGCCGCACAATTTCCTTAAAGCTGCCCCATATATCCTCATCCAGCAGCAGCTCCTATGCAAATGTAAAGCGGCGAACACAACGCCGGGGCGACGGAGGGAAACCAACATCATCATTTCTCAGACAGAAAGCCAGTGAGCCAAAGAGCTCTGGACAGAAAGACAGGGGTACTATTTGGGGGGACCTACTCCATGTCTTTGCTACAGATGTGAAGAAGAAAAGAAAAAAAGGAAGGAAGGGAGAGGAATATACATTGTCTGAAAATGACAACATTTTGAATTCCATCCTCCTCCAAGTGTTATGAATAAAAAAAAAATAGAAAAAAAAAGAAACATTTTTTCCTTGTCTTCGATTTCTTGTTATTTGCAGAATCAGGAACTGAATGAAACTTTTGTAAAGTGCAAAATATCCCGACCTAACAAATTCCAACAGCATTTAAAGGTGAGGTCAGCGATTTTAAAGTCAGACGATCTTTTTCGTAATATTTGGTGAAGTTCTCTCCGCATTGTAGCATCGGATAATAAAATAGCATAAAATATGAATAACAAAAAAAAAGAAAATGACATCATCCAACCAATCAGGATGAGCGAATTCCTCTTCTTAGCTTTTAATCCTGTCCACAATGCGCAAGTCCCTTCTGTTGGGATGTGTTTTAACATGGTCTACTTTTACACCACACGCAGCCTTAAAATCCGGTAATGCACGAATTGATGGCTCAGTTGGAAAGTAAAACATTCAGGTCTACAGTAAAGGCATTACAGGATGCTGATGGATAATGGTAATGTTGTGACAAAACCTTGCTACTTGAATGCATTCGGAAAATTTGTATTGGATTAACAGTAATGCGGTGTGCATGAAAGGAGACCGTCTACAAGTAACCCTGTTTAGTATTAATATAAACAGTTCATGTGGAATCTGCAATTGTGATGGATTTATTCTGCGGGCAGAAATTCTTGCATATAAACATACCCATCTTCGGAGGAAACGCTGTACTTGTTTGGGTTTTTAAAACAGCTATCTTCAGCTATACTCCACCAAACTCGCTGACTGCACCTTTAAGTCTATGCTTTTTCAGACCATCTTCATGATCTCTCTCTCTCTCTCTCTCTCTCTCTCCATCCTTCATTCTCCTTTTTATTATCAGTACTATATATATATATATATATATATATATATATATATATATATTTTTTTTTTTTTTTTTGCTTTGGAGTCTGTCAACTCAGTGTGATGAAGGTCATGCTGCTGTTCACCTACTTTGCTCTCATGTACAGTTATTGATCCCTCCACCACATGCATACTTTGCATACATAATTTCCCTTCCAGTTACCGGTGTGCTGTCAGGAAATTATAAACCCTCCCTCTGTGCCTGTAAGTGTCACGATATTTCACGACCGGAAATCTATAAACCCATATACAGTATCTACACATCAACAGAGTTACAGTACATACGAGCACCACAAGAGGTTTGGAAAGCACTCCATAGTATGGAGAATGCCTCGTCTGCCATATCTGGGAGCTGCCCACGGGTGACTTGTGCAAGATTTGGCATCCCAAGACAGCAGATGTTGGGCCGCGTCGTGAGGGCGTGAGAGGTGGCACTGGAGACATGGCTCAGTCTTCTACATTAACAATGCTCGGTTTCCTACGCTAACCACAGACCAAGCAAGACTTGCATATTGTTACAAAGTGATTTATGTTCCTTGTTTACAGCCTGGCATGTGCATGTGTGTGTGTGTGTGTGTGTGTGTGAGAGAGAGAGAGAGAGAGAGAGAGAGAGAGAGAGAGAGAGAGAACGCTTGTTTATGGGCTGTCATGGCATGCTGGTTTTGTTGGCGAGGGCACAGGGTTAGTGTGCTTGCTTGCTGTGGCCATTTCGCTGCCAGCAGGAGAGCCGAGAGAGATGGAAGACTGAGTGAGTGCACAGAGCGCTCAGATGAAGATATAAGAGAGGGAGAGAGTGATAGAGAGGAAGGAGAAAGTGGAGAAAAGAAATATCAAAACTGTTTGTCAGACTATTTCCATAAAGCCCAATAGTCTGGTAATAATCAGATTGATAGCGTGTACTGAATAACAAAAAAAAAAAAAACATATACACCCATAAATCAGAGCAGAGTAAACTGATTAAAGCCGTTGGAAATGGAAATGAACTGAGGCCAAACCAATTCCCATTAAAGTGGACAATCTGTCGACTAAATCTATTAAATGAAAGACTAATAACTGTTCAAACGTGACTCCGATTACATCCACAATTTCTGAGTTCTTCAGTACGTAATGATACTGTCCAGTTCATGTCATAGATTTTATCATATTCAATAATCACCATGTCTCAGTGAGTACTTTTTTTTTTCTTTTTTCTTTTTAATGATGTGGAAAAAGACATCTTTGCCAATGACAGATGTCTCGAATTTGGCCGGGGAAAATGCCAGGCTAAAAATAGTCCAATGGCAACATCTATCAATTGGATAATACACTGCCTGGTCATGAAAGTCACACACTCTAAGAATTCATTCACCGTTTGCTTTGATTATAGAACACGATGCTGTGGCCAGTTCATATGGGAAAATGATTCCTTATTATTTCACTATTAAACATAGCTATGTTTATATATACGGTACATATTTTGATCACCAGTCATTATGTTTTCCTGAACACATTTCTTCCACAAATCTGACGGTTCTGCTCTGTTCGTTCAGGTATTTATATAATATGTTAATGGTTTCTTAACCCATTAATACTCACTTCAAATCTCCTTAATTGTTTTCTTTGCTTGATGCAACCCAATATTTTGTCACTTCTTAAACAGTGACTTGTTTTGGGCCAGGCTGTGTATGTAAGTGCTTTCATTTAAAGATTCATTAGTCCATTTGAATCTAAGCCTGTTGTCTTTTCCCACCGGGTTCACTGGTTGTGAGCTGAACCAAAGGACAGAGCTGTAGTGCTGCATGGAAGGCATGGCTTCTAGACATGTATAGAATATAGGATAGACTTATCAATGTTGGACATGATACATCATCCATCCATCCATGAACCTCTGTAGTCCAACTAGGGACCATGGAGACAAATGTTTTTTTTTTTTTTTGGATTTTTACCCCCGATTTTCTCCCTAATTTAGTCGTGTCCAAATCCTCCCCATCACTAGGGGGATCCACATTAAGGCTACTACTACCACTCAGCCGGGAGGGCCGAAGACTATCACGTGTTTCCTCCGAACCATGTGACGCCTGCCAGCCGCATCTTTTCGAACTGCTCGCTCGCGCACCGTTGGGAGCGTCGTAACACATTCGGAGGACAGCGCTATCCGCTCCTTCTGTTGCGCGAGCTCACAGACGCCCCTGATTGGCTGTAGAGCCGTGATTAATGTGGGAGCACTAAGTACCTCTCATCCCTCCCCTCTGAGAGAGCTCGGCCAATCAGCTCTCTCTAGACTTCCGGCTGCGAGAGGTTACAGCACCACCCGGGATTCGAACTGGCGATCTCCGGATGATAGGGCGAGCGCTTTACCACTGGGCCACTCGGAGGCGACAAATGGTTTTTAATCCCATTTTGTATGATAATGGTAGGACCTCCGGTCAACATTCACATGCATAAACAGGGAATTTGGCCAATTCACACACTACAGGCAATTTAGGAACGCAAATTAACCTAACCTGCAAGTCTTTGGGAGGAAACCTGAGAACCCAGAGGAAACCCACCAAGCATGGGGAGAACATGGGGAGAATAGCCCTGATCGGGAATCGAACACAAGACCTTGTGGTGCATGCGACAGTGCAAACCACTAAGCCACTGTGCCACCATGGACATACTGTACACAAAACACATTCCACTCAGACAATTCTGTTAAACTGACTGCTAAACAAAACTAAAGCATTTTACTTTAAGTGTGAAAGCACTTCAGTTACTGATCCATTAATGATAATCCATGGATGTCTCTGGAGGTTATATGACAGTCAGAATGAGCATCTACAGCCAGGGTGTCCAAATCCAGTCCTGGAGGGCCAGTGTCCAACACAGTTTGGTGCTTCTTCTTCTCAAACACAGCTGAGTTAACTAATCTGTTAATTACTAGGTTCAGTGGGTGTGTTTAGGTGTTGGTGAATTACAAACTGTGATAGATGCGCGTCTCTGCATGCACATGTATTTACTGGACTTCCCACAGTGCATACATGTATAAGTTTAAGATGCAAGAAAGAAATTAGTTCACTGGTATTGATGAAAATATTGATATTGATATCATGGCCTTTTAGCGGGGGAGAGAGAGAGAGAGAGAATAAAGGCTATACAGAGTAAAAAAAAAGAGAGATTTAGAGAGGGAAGTAGAGGAAGAGCCAGAGAGCCCAAGGTCTTGAAGCCAGAGCTGTGGGTGAGCTGGTGAGCTGGTCAGGCAGAAAGATGAGCTTTTTTTTTTCCCAGCATACCCTGCTCCAAGTCAAGGCCCGCATACACTTTTTTTTTTACATCTGCCAAAACACACAAAATAAATCTATCCACCGTCTCCTCTCTCCCAAATCTGTAAAAAAAAAAAAAAAAAAAAACCTAATTCGATATTCATAAACCCAGAAACTGCACACAGTAGCCCATTCCATCAGAACAGACTCAACAAAATGTCTTTTTTTTCTTTCTCCCTTCCAACGCTGCTGTGCTGATGACCTAGCCAAGCACAACAACCTTGAGGAGGTGATTAGCGCTAGCATTTGCGCTAACGTCCCACCCATAAATGGTCCAAAAAAGCAGTGTCTCTGACCCGTTCATACGTCTGCCTCCAGCTCATGAGCGCGGTACTTCTTTTACAAGGCAAATAAAACCTGCCATGGAACGAGTCGTAAAACAGGAAGTCAGGAATTCAATTAATCTATTTTTTTCAGGGAGGTGAGAGCGGTGGATGTGCTGAGCGAGCAGACGAGGAGCGGAGTGTTGTTTTCGGGCTCAGACATCTATACAAGGCTCAAAGGGTGACCTTTAAATGTGGGGTCACCGACTGGAAACCAGAACCGGTTTCGTAATATTTGCAAAGTTCTCCTCCAACTCTGGTCGCTGCCGTGTCACATTCTCTAACTAGATGACACAAAAAATAAATGATGTCGGCAACTGAGATCTAAGTCATCAGGGCAGAGTGTCCTGTCAATCATATTGCCTGTAATTTCTGACACTTTCCTGTTTTGCACAAGCATTCAGGGAGGGTGCGATTTGGGAGTTTGACACTGGAGGATTTTAAAGCATTACTAAAAGGAAAGGGTTCGCAACTGTCAATCATTTTAGATTCAAAGCGCTATTTTGGTGCGTTTTCCAGCAGTAACTTCTTGTAGAAGTTCTAAATGGTCGTGATTCGATTCAATTCGATATCTCGCCATTATGATTTTCGATTCGATTCAACAGCATTACTACTGTCTGATTTGTCAAGCAGCTGTAGTTCTTTTAGGTTTTGAAGTTTTATAACCTACTGCTTTGTGTTGTTGATGGTTTAAATGTCACATCCTGGAAACAGCAATACTCTTTATTCCTACAGTCGTTGATGGTATTACCCATAAACAAACAAAAAAAAATGTAAATAAGCGATACTCATGCAAAATGTGAGTAAAGCTGTTTGTATTTTCTGCAAAAGATGCTGTATATTTTTAAGAAATTCAGAAATTTTAGAAGCGATTGTAAATTGTAAACTGACCCAACAATTCAATTAATTTAACAAATTAACCAAATCTATTAAATGGTCAATTAAATCACTCTGATTTTCCTTAACCTTCTAATATCTTGGTTTGGCTAAGGTAAATTGGCACTAATTTTAAACGAGGATTGGTTTGAAAATGCCTGATCGTCCATTGCACATAGCGGAACTGAATGAATGAAAGGACGTGTTTCATTCCCATGCATTGGTGTGAATATAGCCGAAGGTCCATTTGCAAACATCAGCCTGACTAGTTATTACAGTGCGTCTCCATCTGCACCATAATGTATAGGATGTGATTAGCGACAAGAGTTTTCCCATCATGCTGACTAGGTAGCCTCCATCTTTCTCTTCCCTCTCTCTCTTTCTCTCCCTGCCATTGTCTTGATTCTTCCACAAAGAGCCTGTCCAACTACCCGAGGACAAAAAGAAATCCAATACTCCAGCCCCCATATTCTATTTATAGCATTGCCGCAGATTCTCATGGAAATGAGTCACTTAACCAGGGGCTCCACTACCGCCTCTTATTGCACACTCGCCTAAGCCAGAAATGATTTCCAAACAGAGCAAATCAGAGGGCAGAGGAGTTCCTTTCCCCCTGTTGACACTAATCAGGTTGCAAATACAGGAAATGAGATGTACATATATTTGATTTCTGGGTTATTGCATTTATAAGGAAGATGCTTTTGAGCCCCGGTTGCCTTATTGGGTTTTTTTCACTTTGCTTGAATCAACTTACTCTTACCATGCACCTCACACGGAGGGTTTTTCAGCAAACACTGCTGAGTTTTGTTTTACAAGCGTGAATATGTGTTAACAGCACTGCATTGCTCTTGTGCATGTTTATTTGGTCTAAAAGTTCACAGCCTGTGCTCTCTCTGAGGAACAAAAGAGAGAGAGAGAGAGAGAGAGAGAGAGAGAGAGAGAATACTGGTCTGGATAAACTGCCATTTGGGGCTGGTCACTTTAAATGTCATGTACTACCAGAGCAATAATGACAACAAATGGAGTCAACACACAAGAGAACAAGCCTACAGCCAAAGTATACAAACACACACTTCATATCACGCCAAAATGCTTCAGGCCGAGTCCACAAGTGCTGTCAGATCTTCATCTGATCTACTGATCGGGCCGAGCTCCTGCTCCATTGTATATAGACCCAGAGGAAAAGAAAGAGTATCCCACTCGTTTCCCGCTCCACTGCCATTCATCTGCTGCTCCACTGGCAATTAAAGGCATGATTAAAAGCGACAAAGTGTCTGGCAAATGAAGAGAAAGCCAGCAGAGGCCACAGCCACGCGCACTTGTCAATTATTCCGGAGACAGCAAAGGAAGGGGGTTGGGGTGATCATAGTAACAAACAGCTCCACAGTATTGGACTAGAGACAAAGAAAATGAATGAATAAGAGGTACAGGAAATATGTATTTTAGGAAAATGAGAGAAAGACAGAGAGAGATGACACAGTTGTAAACTCGGGTGATGCAACACAAAAAAAATGACAATGAGTGATTCGCTCAGTGATTCAATCAATTGTTCAACAAAGTAAAATAAAAAATAAAAAAATGCATGGAAAAGGACTCAAAGAAAGCAGGGCTTGATGGAAATGGCAGTCCAGCCAGAAGGTACAGTCTTGATGCCAGTTCAGGCTATTAGAGCCCTTGTCTGTGACCTCACGCCTCATGTCAGTAAGTCACAAAAGGCCTCAAGTGATGGGCTCAACAGCAAAGCCCTCAATCCCACATAAACCACCCACAGCGCACATCAGCGGCTAAAATATGATGGGCTTCAGGAGCTCATAAATCTTCTCTTAGAGTACCAGCCTCTCCTGCATCATTACTGCATCCCACCGGCCCATTTGGGCTCCATTTCACTTAAATGTCAACTTTTTAGCCTGACTCTGGAGCCCCACTGTCGCCATTTGTTTTAGCACCAATGGGGGAAAAAAACATGAAAATAAGACCAGAGGGTCACCAGTGGAAATAAGAGTATGTGTATGTTTTTGTAAGTAGGAGAAATGGTTGTTAGTGGCAAAAAAGAAGAAGAATCAGCAATCCGATGGCTAAAATGAATTGGCTGCGATGTGCTGTTTTGATGGGCTAACTGTAGGAGAAGCACATGGGGCAATAATAAACTCTCTCGCTCTCGTGAAAGTGCACCTAGAAGGACAGTTTCACATTCAAGCAGCCGGCGCTCTAATTGTCTACAGTACGTTGATGTAAATGTTACTATTATTTATCCATTAATCACCATTATGCCGTTAATGACGTCCTTTAGATTAAATTAAACCGGAATTTTTGTTCTGGATTGAAAACGAAATGGAGGCAATTTAAGGTTTAGGTGCTCAATCAATTAACGGGCAGAGATAGGGCGAACGCAACACTGCGGGCGGATTCAGCAGAGACACAAACGACTCCGAGGAGAGATGAGTCTCTTTGCAAACCTCTGTTCCTAGTCAAGCCTCAAACCAATATGTTTGAAGCGCTGTGCTTGAAAATCAGCACTTTTCAGGGTAATTCCCATTACCGAATAAAAGGCAGGCCACCTCTCATTTCCCTCCATAAAGCCAAGCTCCAGTTCACCTGGACCTGGCATCAGCTTTATTCATGCTTTTTTTCCCCCTGTCTTTGATAATAGCCATTTCCACCACCCACTCCACTTCAAGCTATCCCAAAGCCCCAGCCTTGTAGCCTTCTAGTTTTTAGTGTATGTGCTGGAATTTATCGTCGGGATGGAAAAAAAAAAAAAATAGTTGCAGCACGTCTCATAAAAGCGTGCCAGTGGCAGCGGTAGACCCATTTCCTCTGTGCTGATTGTGGAGAAGACATCTAGTGAAGAGGGGAAACAGGCTGAGGTGCTGAAGCTAATGCTCCGGCCATCTGGACACAGTGAAAACACAGCATTTTTTCCTCCATCAAGCCGCTCTTTCTATCTCCCTCTATCCAACTTTTCTGTTGGTGCATGTAGGCAGTTTGAGCGCTCCTCTTTACGAGCATATGCAGACGGGGGACATAATCATAAAGCTCCGTTGCATAAATGGACTTGTTTCGGGGCAATGAGATGTACATAAAAATGTATAAGCAATCTTTTTTTTTTTTGGGGGGGGGGGGGGGGGGGAGACAAAGGATAGACATTTTTTAGTTTAAACTTTCTTTGCCTTAAAGTTAACTTTTGCACAGAGTTGATATTAAGTACTGGGGAGATGGGATTAGATTTTCAGTAATATCGTCATCTAGTCTGTCTGTCTGTCTGTCTGTCTGTCTGTCTAAGTAGTAACTAAAATCTTTTCATATTGGATAAGTGCCCTTTTTCTAATTCCGAGAGATCGGAGTACCTTTATGATCTAAACCAATGATCAGACTATAAACTTCATTTATTAATCTCAGTTTAATGCCAACTCATCATTCCCACCTTAATTATAAGCACTTTTGGATGCTCAAGATGCTTATTAAATGGTCATCTGAACATCTGTCCTCCAGATTTGTGCTAGGAACTCTCCATGACATATTCTTTAAGACTATATTGTACTGCGCTGCATTCTATACTTGGCCAATAGGTGCCAATAAACTTGGTTTAGGTGAGACACGATATAATCCCTCAGTATATAATGAAATCTTAACCAGTGTGCCCGTGCAGATAAGATAATACTGTATATTCCCCTGTGGTCATTTCTATGGATGAAAGTTAAAATACAGCGAACTTCTTCCAGACGTGAACGTGACTGATGTGATGGTTTCGGACATGACTAAAATCTCTGAGATAATCCTCCGATAATAATTACATTACCCCACCTCCGCCATGCGAAGCTAATCCAATCCAAATAGTATTCCGAAGACAACATATTATGACTTTCTGATAGTAAGTGCCAGTAAAGCGAGTTTCCTAAAGAGCACAAGTCATAATGTGAGTCAGGCTTTATTTACCCGAGCGTGTGCACGGCTGCCATTCCCAGGTTGTGATCGGAGAGCTTGATTTATCAAAAGCCGGGCTACAATGAGCCGCTGCCCAGCCCGGCGTTCCATAAAACCACATTAGTCTAATGCAGCCCAAATCTCATTCCCCGACTGCATGCTTTATGGTCTGCCAGCCAAACACCTTGTGCATTATTGAATTAGATACAGCGCCAGCACGCCATGAGACAAACAGCGAGGTAAATGAAACCCCGAAGAATCTCAGGACACAATAAACTTCTATGCTAACCCGTATAGCCCGTGGCCACAGAAATATACAATCCTTGTACTAATATCTGAAGTCACGAGAGGCTTTCTACCACTTGCCAGTGGTGTTTTATTTCAAACACACAGGTGTGTGCCATTCATTTGTGCTTAAACCTCCACTTCAGCAGTGTACACAGTGGGAGTCACGCCCAATGGAGCCACTAGTCGTGGATATGAGCACTTTGCTGACTGTGAAGCATGAGGCGGAGAGAGCGGTTTTTATGCTGGTGAGAAGGGGGTTGGAGGATAAATTCTCTGCTTCAGCACTTCTTTTACTCTATTCTATACTGAGGACAGCTCCCCAGAGGTGGGGCCATTATCCCCCAGGCACCTATGCTTGAAGTGACACTCACCTTCTGTTCACTGCTGGAGCTTCTGGAGGAAAATGGGCCACGGGCTGACCCACTTCAGCTCGGCCTGCGCTAAAATCCCCCTCAATCTGACCTGCGCCGTGGAAAGCAAGCAGGTGTGAAAGGGTTAATGCCTCAGAGGCCTAGGGGTCAAAAGGGACATGGTAACATATGTGTTAATGGGGACAATAAAATTGGAGAACTTTTGTTAGAAGGGAAACTCAATACTTAAAGTGGCAGTTGAGGAAAAATACCATTAGATATGGAACATGGGAAGAAATCATGACTATAAATTAGGGCTGTCAATATTAACACGTTAACGCAGTTAATTAATCTAGACATATTCATTTTAACATACATAATGACCCTAATGGCTTCCCATAATCGAGCCACAGTTATGCGGCTGTGTTTGCTAATGGCACGATAATAAGATGACATCATCAGGTGGGGAAGTTTGGATCGCACCAAAGTTGTGTGCTCGAGCTACCTTAGGGGAACTCTTTTTACAATAATAAATTAATTGTAAGCCGTGGGAGTGTTGGTTCAGCTGGCTAAAGCTCTATGTTGTTGTTTTTCAGATCTGAGGATCCAGGTTCGAGTCCTGCTGTCAGTGGGTTGCCTCACGCCATACTACCCAGCCATTGCATGCAGTGGCGGTCCCATTCGGGAGATTTTAATTTAACATTTGTTAAATGTTAATGTTTGAGATGTTATAAAGCTGCATAATCTGTTTCCTCTAACCACTTTGTCATGCATTGCCTTAATCCAATATTGCCTGTTTATAATGCAAGAAAATCGGAGTAATTTAAAATTGCGATTAATCGTGATTAATCACAGACTATGTGATTAACTAGATTAAAAATTTAAATCGACTGGCAGCACTACTATATATAGACCACTACTGAACTGGTGATTCATGGCCTTTATTTACATATTAGCTTGAATGCCTTGTATATTTTATGATGCAATAACATTTCTCTGTGCTATTCTTCCCCTCAGCACTTTGCCTAGGAATATTCCTTTATTTTAATGTGTGTTTTGGTTTCTGGTCCCGTCTCCAGCTCGTCCTGTCACTGGTTCGTTTCCCATTGTGTACACATGTTCTTAGTTCAACCCTTGATCATTTTCTGTTCCTTTGTCATATATTTGCAAAGTCTCATTCTGTGCTGAAAGTTTTATCCTACGTCTGACCACACGTTGTCACATGAAGACATTTACCCAAATGTGCTGGATAATGACGACATTTACTGAAAGTAACTTGTCACGCTATAGGCAACTCTGCCATGCTTTTTTAACCATTCTTCCTGAATCCTTTCGTCTACATCTACAGTAGAAAGCTCCCTGATACCTTTTCATGATAAGGAAATGTTTCAGGCAGGGAAACTCTACATATATTCCATTAGATCTCTCAGTGAGACATAAAGGAGACAATAGAAACCTGAAAAAACATCTGTAAAACATTGTAAAACATTCCTGTCCCTACATAGTCTGAGGGAAAAGACGGTCTGCTTTCCAAACCCATGAAATTGTTTTCATTGCTACACTTTTACAAGCCCTATAAAGTACAATAAACACAGCACACAGAGCGGAGGGAAAAAAAAGTGCACAGTAGTGGCGTTGCTTTGATTCCATTCCTAGCACATCCAACGTCTAATCTGGGACACAAATGAGAGAAGAGCTCCAGCGTCCTTGCTACACAACAGTTATCCGTAAGCTCAGCGCTGAAGAAGAGCATGTAACAAATTCAAAGTGGAGACAGGGGAATAAGGGAGGAGGTCTGAGTGTGTGCATGTACTGGGAAAGCGCAGAGCATCTTAACTCTCCACAATGATATCTGATTATAAAACTATGAACAATATAAGCAAAACGTACTTTGTTTACTACGATGACCGTATAACATAATGACTCACTCACCATCTATACCGCTTAATCCTGTATTCAGGGTTGCGGGGCCTATTCCAGGAGACTTAGGGCACAAGGCGGAGTAGACCCTGGACTGCCAATCCATCACAGGGCACACATACTACAGGCAACTTAGGAACACCAATTAGCCTAATCTGCATGTCTTTGGACTGTGGGAGGAAACCGGAGTACCCGGAGGAAACCCACCAAGCACAGGGAGAACATGCAAACTCCATGACAGACATCGAGCCTGGCCGGGAATCGAACCCGGACCCTGGCGGTGCAAGGCAACAGTGCTAAGCACAAATCGTATTATAAAAAATAAAAATAAAAAAAAGAAAACACTGCTTCTCTTCTCAAAGGACTCGTTTAAGTTTCGGGACAGATCTCTGGCGGACAAATCTTTTCACTCCAGCCAACACCTTGCGATTCAGACACATTAGAGGCGATTAACTGGACGCCATGACACCCAGTTAATATCGTCCGCGCTAAGAGAAACATGGAAGAGCAAAACAATGCGCTTCGACAACGAGGAGAGAAAAGCCGAGGAATTGCAAGAGGAAAAGGTCAGGCTGATTTTCTTCGACCGAATATGCTGCCCTTTACAAATTAACTCGGCACAGGCGATATTTTCACAAACCCCCGGATCATGAATCAAGCGGTGTCCATAGTTCACAGGCGTTTCAAAACCCCCACGTTTCACACCTCCTCCTCCTCCTCCTCCTCCTCCCGTGGCCGATCAAGCCTACGTCTTCGATAATTGTGTAATTAATGCTATGACGTGCCTAATTTCAAAGATGTCGCACTCTAATTATAGTCAAACGTTCATTAGGGGAGCTAAGTGCTCGATGGTTGCCCTGCAGGTGGGGCAGGCCAGTCTGAAGGCCACTTGTTGTTGGAACGCGATTGTTTGGTCAATGGATCGATTAGTGTGAATCTGCTGACAGGACAGTCTTGCGCTTTCACCCGATACTTACTTATTTACACCTTTTCTCCTCTTAGCTTGATATATAGTACTGTGCAAAAAGTATACCCTAATTTCTTTCTTTTTCTTCAAAAGAGCCGGACTTTCCTGTATTGTTAATGTTAATTCTTGAGGTATAGTTCTTTAGGCCTTTTGTCCAGTCTCTGTACTTGACCGATTTCAGAGGAATGTTTTTTGTTTTTTAAACCACTCAGTGATCAGGCCGGTGATTAGTATTCTAATGATGCCGAATGCTGAGTGGTTCGAATGGACGAGAGGGGAAATGAGGCTGCTGCTGAGGTTGTTACAGTACATAGACAACTGATTTATAAATCCTATCCTTTGGTTCTTTGCAGCCTGTCAGAGTAAAACATCTGGTCCCATTTCTTTAACTGAATCATTTTGTTTTATTAATATGAAGAAACATTAGGCGTCGTTCAAGGTTTTTGCACAGTACTGTGGCTCTTTCTGTTTATCCAACTCCATGTGAACTTCTCCTGCCCTCTCGCTCAGTTTGTGCCTGCCGGAAGGATTTTGTGTGCACATGAGCAGACACTAGCTCAGGGTTCAGAGGTCATACTAAGCAGGCGAATTCAGCGGTCTCCCAGGGTTCTGCTGATCGTTGCAATGTCACGTCAATGCACAAGGTTTTCACCACCTGTGCTAACACGACTGCCAACAAAACATCAGATTCGTTCTATTCTTATCGCAAGCCCTCACGTCCTTCGCGGGTTTTCAGACCTCCTTCACGGCACCCGTTCCTTGGAAATTGAATCGTGGGCTTTAATTTAATTTGAAAATCAATTTGGGAAGGGGATTTTCATTCATTATGCTCTTTGGCTTTGGGAGCCATACCTGCAAGACCTCGAACGCTGGCAGAGCTGAACGTCATCAATTCAAAAGAAAAAAAAGAAGAAGGCAGGTGTGAGGTGCCATGATGGGTCCAGTCGGGGCGACTGAGAGACAGATGAGAGAGGGCGGACAGACCAGAGCGGCTCGTCTGTCTCCATCTCTGTCTCTTCTACCTTCCTCTTACTTTGTTGAGTGAGCGATCTACGGTGCCTGCTTCGGCCAGCAGGTGCTGCTGTGAAATAAGCAGAGAGGCTGGAGCAAGAGCAGCGGGCGATGTGCACGTTCTGCCCCGCTCCCCATAGGCCGAGTGTGGGAGTGCGCTCGAGAAAAGATGGAGAGAGAAACCGAGTATGTGCGCGTGTGCGCGCGTGTGTGTGTGTGTCTGAGAAAGACAGAGTGTAAGTATGAATCTGTTTGTCCGTGTGTTTGTGCCTGCGCCGCATGAGTGCACACTTGGACAAGGTGCAGTCTGACCTTGTGCAACTGGAGACTAACAGAAGCCCGAGGCACAGAGTCAGTCACTCGATCCTGACATTTTTAACATGGATGTGAAAGAACAACAGAAACAAACAAAGGTCTGTTTACTTTAAAAAAAAAAAAAAAGACACACAACAATAAAAAAAAAATCGCTGAAATTGTATTCATCGATTTATGCATTCATTCTTTCATTCAGTTATTTATTTAGTTATATGGTGCAGTCAATTATTTAAAAAATATTTCAATGTAATACTTTATTGCATTTTTTTTTCTCACACATTTATAAAGCAAACGGATTGCACGATATGTTGGAATGTTCTTGACACAAAAGTTACACACTGTATGACTTATAATGCATAATGCAGCTCATTTAAACAAGCAAACAAACAAATAAATAAATATATGATACAGTACAGTATATCAGGCACTATTCAGATATAAAAAAAATAATGATTAATGTTAACTCTATATGTCTTCTCGTACAGCGTTAGATTGAGTGCATCGACAAATTCCACAAGTGGAACTGTAAAAAGATCAATTTAATAATAGAATTATATAATAATACTGTAAGGTGCATGTTGTGGTGTGAGATATTAGCTCTGTTTAACCACCTGCTGTTACGCGTTAGTACGTCATGCTCACTCTGTCTGACCGACACAACACCTTTGTCTCTCTTACGAACCAGATTCTCATCCCACTGCATTAGATGCACAATGTAAAATATTTAAACCCACTAAATATGGTAATGTAATGGTTTGAGTGGCCTTGAGGCAGAAAAAAAAGCAGTAGGCTGTTTGTTAGACACCTCTAATTCATTAGAATCAGTCCATTAGCTGATCATTCAGCTACACAAACACGTACACGCGCGCACGCCACTGATTTTCATTGTACAAACACCGCATTGGTGAAGTGAGTATTTCACAAGTGTTTCCTCAAGAAGCATTTAGTTTTATGTCGACTTTTAGTGGGTCTCGTTTAAAGCTGATGTAATGCCGTGGCCCTTTCAAAGGCATCACCCAATTAGACATGTAACATCAGCTAATGCATCGGACGAAAATCATGCAAGCAAACGAGGCTAGGTTATGAATGTCACGAATGATCATTAGAATTGATTTCAGATCTCTGCCAAGAAGCAAGCGATCACCTCCTCCCACAGAGAGACACGCTCCAAACACACGGGGTAGCCGCGAGATTAAAGGTTATTTCATGTAAATTGAATGCATTTCACCGATCTATTTCAAAGATCGCAAAAATATATATATAATAATAATAATAAATCGGAGTAGTCGTTCCACAGTGCATCAACGTAATTACGCTGCTAGATCTTCTCTCTCAAAATAAAAAAAAAGAGAGCGAGAGAGAGAGAGAGAGAGAAAGAAACAGAAAGGGAGGAATGAGGACGAATGCGGTTGTAAACATTTATGATAGACAGCTTTGACACGAGCCCACCTAGGCCAGACGCTGGAGACAGAATGATGGGGCAAGGGACGGCGAGCTGGCCTGTGGGGTGACACCCGGAGTCGTCTGCTGGCACATCAATCAAACGTTCCTCGCACCTCGCTCCCTCTGAGGCTACCACAAGCTGAAATCAAATTATTTCTTTTAATTGGAAAAAGCCAGGCACGACGGAGACCCTGAAAGCGTGCACGGGCGGCGGCGGATCAGGTGATGTCAACACGGCTCAACGGGTGTCAATTCATCAGCGCTGCTTAATGCCATTAAGCAACCATCTCTCACCCTCATCCCTGCACCTATCTCTCTCCCTCCATCCATCACCTTCTCATATTATGTCTCCTGCCTGCGCTTTTGACTCGCTAACCACAGGCAGGCATCTGAATAAGCCGCTTGACTGAACGCAAGGCGTCTGCGTCTGCTCTGCACCTCGCTCCATCTCTCTTTCTTTTCACCAATGTGTGGTTCTGTAGCAAAAAAACTAAAATAAAAAAATAAAAAACACTTGCCTTGCCTTTCAAGAGAAAGCAACATGTGATCTGTTGGAGTGCAATTAACTGGTTCGTCACAAAAAAAGCAGGTCTTGTTTTAGTTTGATCTCAATTAGATATTCAAGAAACTCCTATTAATCCAGGAACCATAAAATGGTTGCCAATAAAGAATTTAGAGATGTAGATGCTTTACGTTTTTTTTTTTTTTATACTGACACAATCTGTCTTTTCAACTGGAGCAGAGGTATTCAAACTGTGGGAAAATAAGAAACCCCAGGTAAGGGATTACAGTAGATGAAAAAAATTCAAATCCATTTTATGATTTAGGATGAGCAAATCTGATCCAATACAGAATGATTGACAGCCGCACAGGTGTTTCTGTCTGACCCTCTAGGAGTGTTGTCGCAGTCCCCCTATCTCATACTGTCCTCCTGTTTGGGTCTGTCACTCATACGAAGCACCAGAATTACCAGATAGCAGAGAAATCTGGAAGCAAATATGTTTGAGTTTAGGCAAATAGTGGTCAGTTATGGCAACCTCATACGCACCGTGGGCCAAAGTAGACCCAGTGGTGTACAACCGCATTAAGGTTTTTTAACCAGATTTAGAACGTGCCATACAAATGGCCCAAACGCTGCGAAAGCTTGTGTGCCATTTCCATTTTAACATATGGTCTCATCAAGGCTGAGCTGTGTCTGCGTTCTAGCTGCCGGATTCGGATGAGTTCACGGCCATCGTAAGTTCATGGTGATCTGTTGAATGAAATGATAACTGTGGACCATGATTGGGCCATTACTCATCTGTTGTCAAGGCTCCAAACACAAAGCAGTGACTGGATTCAGCTGCAAGTTGAGCTTTTCTCTTTCTCTCTGAGGCAGAAATCAATCGAAAGTGCCACAGTCAAGCTGCAGATAAATGTGCACTGTAACACTTAGTAATTTTTAGTAATTAGGAAAATTTGTCTAGGATGTGCAATGCTTCATGTCTCAATCTGTATTCACAGATTAGCCATACTGTAACATCAGCACCACCTCCCAGGTAAACTGAACAACACTGATCGATAATTAAACACCAGCAAACTCGTGACAGGATCGTGGGCACCCAAGGGTCACCCACGCCTGCGAGGACCAAAGGTCAGCTTGTCTGGTCCGATCCCATAGAAAAGTCAATGCAGCAGTAAAGAACAAACTAAATGCTGACCAAACTTTCAGGGGGTCCAGCAGGCAAAGAACCCAAGGCTGCCAACTTGCCCAGATCTCAATCTGACTGAGTAAGTCTGATCCCCAGCGCAACCAACAGTTGGGGTATGTTTCTTTTTTCTTGCTTATTCCTGGAATCGTGGGGTTAAATAAAGTAAATGGGTCGATGAGAATTGCTTTAATTGTATGTGGTTTGGGAAGAAAACGTTACAGCCTTGTTATGCAATCAAAGTACCATCCTGGTAAGCATGTTACATGGGGCATTTCTGTTTTTTTTTTTTTTTTTTTACGGGAATGTGTGACTTAAAAGGTCTACACACTGATAAAACAACTTTGTGCAAGCATTCTCATTAAAATAAACAAGTAAAACTGTAATAATTACAAGCCAATTTCAGCGAGGTTGGAATCCTTATAGGACAGGATACAGTAGCAAAACATTGTGTGTATTCTGCTTTTCTTGCAGGCTTATCAGTTCCTGTTTTAGGTAAATGGCTCCTACTTTGTAGATGTCCAGTTACTCTGTAAGCAAAAAGGTCCCTCCTAAACTAGCCCTGTGGTGTGGGAAAAATGAGCTATGCAGTCTGTGTACGAGATGTGTGAGGGAAGCTTTAGCATCGGGAATAATGACTTCAGCATTAGTGATAATGGCTTTACCATTGGGAGTAACGGGCAAAGTCACAACTACACAGGCCTGCTTCTGCGTGGTCTGACTACTGTACATCTCAACCTTGTCTCTGCTTTCTTTCACTGTTTTTTTTTTTTTTTGTATGCTTTTGCCTCAGCAGGCTCCTCCAACCCCCTAGACAGTTCTTGTGAATATGTTTAGCCCTGGGCGGTCAGAGGAGACACATTAGTGTTGGTCAGTATCCCAGCATGCTCAGCTCACCTGGGCACTGCCCTATGGGCTCGGGCTGCTGACGTTTCGCTCTCGCGGGCTGTCCGCTTCTCTTACAACTACCCGTGCCAGTCAGCAGCTTCCTCCCAGAGCCGCCTTGAAATCCGAATAAAAAGATCTGTGTGCTTTGGCCATAAAAAGTCCACCACGGTGAAAAGTGCACGCTGTCGATCTGAGAAATGGTTCCACAATAAGTGTTTAGCACAGATGCAAGGGGGTGTGGCTTAGCTGGTACATCACTAAATGCTGTTCTTTCCTCTTATCCACTGAACTCTATCAGCAAAAACAGCAGACAGAATATATTTCATTTCAGCATAATGATTTATTATTATTATTATTTGTTCCCCCCGATTTCCTCCCTAATTTTAGTCCAATTCACCGCGTTACTAGGAGGCTCCCACATTAAGGCTACTACTACCGCTCAGTCAGGAGGGCCGAAGACCACCGACCGCATCTTTTCGAACTGCTCACTCGCGCACCGTTGGGGGCGGCGTAACACACTCGGAGGACAGCGCTACCTGCTCCTTCCACTTGAGGGAGCTCACAGGCGACCCTGATTGGCTGTAAAGCCGTGATTAATGTGGTAGCAATAAGTACCTCTTATCCTTCCCTTCTGAGAAAGCAATTTACCTGGCTTCTTCATCAGATCTGTTTTATTCAGTTTTGCTCAGACCACTGCTTAAGATGCTATCAGTTGCCCAACATATTTTTCCTCTCAGTGCCTAACAATGGCCAGTGGCATATTAACTTAGTAGTAAAGTTAATTTAATTTACAGTTAATTATGGATTTGTGTGTTGATGCTGGGTGGCGCTGGCGGCAATACAGCAGCAGCTAGAATCGCAGCCTCACGGCTCCAGGATAACCAGTTCAGTCCTGAGCTTAGGCAACATTTTGTGGATTTTTATGCATGCTCTTCCTCTGTCCATGTGGCTTCCATGTGGTGGTTTACTTTGTACCTTACCTTCTTACCTACTAGTGATGTGAAGATTGAATCGTTTTAGTGACTTTTTCAAAAAAAAAAAATCATTAAGTTAATTTAGTACTAGTTCTTTTGATCAGAAATAAAATTAAATGTTACATTTTCAATAAAAAGACCCCCAACACGTCTACATACGCAAATTTTGGCTATAGTTCCAATAATGAAAATATTACAATGCAGCTAAGGATATGATAAACATAATGAGCAGCTCTCCTCTCATATCTTCTGGTCCGAGTCGTTCGTCCTTTTGAATCTATTGCACGACATAGCGTCTATGGGAGTCACATGACAAAAGAATGAACAATTCGGACCAAAGACTCAAAGGTAACTACTCATTTCCGTTTCCTATATATAACCTACAGAGGTTTTGCAATGCTTTGCGCATGTGCGCCCAGTAGAAAATAAACAAATCACTCTGAGACTTTTAAAAGTAAAGCCTTTATTTTGTCACATATACATTAGAGTACAGTGAAATTTCTTCTTCACATATCCCAGTGTAACTGGGGTCAGCCATGGTACAGCGCCCCTGGAGAAGTCAGGGTTAAGGGACTTGCTCAAGGGCCCAACAATGGCAACCTGGCTGAGCTGGGAATCGAACCGCCGAGCTTCTGATCAAACTCAGTGCCTTAGACCTCTGAGCCACCACTGCCCTTCTTCTGAGTCATGTTAAAGAAGAATTCGTTCAAAAAGAACGACTCATTCATGAACGACCCATCACTATTACCTCCCATAAACCGGCTTGCAACACTAAACTGCCTGTCTGTGTATGTGGTACCATGTGATGGAATGGCTAAACAATCTTAAGTGAATTTGCACCTCATCACCAGGGAATAAACAATGCATGTATGAATTGTTTGTACTACCAACTCCTAAAGGAAGCCGGTTGTTTGATTGCATTTCTATATGTTTTAGTCCCTAATTGACTTATAGACTGGGGACAATTTAAGGGAAAATGAATGAAAGTGTTGTAGTAAGGTAAATATTAATGCAAAATGTACAAGACAAAGGCATTAAACGAGATAAAAAGAGGTTTAACCTCAAACAAAGCTTTTTGCTTTAAAAAAATAAAAATAAAAAAATAGCCATAAAAATATCCAAACACTTCGACTTACAGTACAAACGATTTCTTCCTTTCAGACCTAACGCACATGTTTAGCACGTAACGCTGTGTTGTCGTGGACCACTCTGCTGACTAAACTACATGACTGAAAGCCCAATTTGTAAAGAAAATCCAACAAGTAAAATATGCATGAAAGTCAACTTTAATTAAAACCGCAGGCTGCGAGCAATCAATGGTCAGGAATTTTGAATAGCCTTAAGCAGCAATTCTGACAGCAATTTAGCTCTCATTCTTAATTCAGTTAAACAACCGCCTACAGATCAGGGGCTGACAACCATAAACCACAGGGGATCTTGTGTATGATATGTGTATATGATGCATGCATGTATGTGTGCGTGTGCGTGTGTGTGTGTGTGTATGTGTATGTAAGGTCCTGTACTCCGGGAGGGCTTTTGGAGCTGAGCAGGCTACATTACTATGGCCCTGTGGATGTCAAATCTGGGGATTAAGCTCCATTAAACACAGTGCCACCGAGCTTTATCGCAGGATTTCACTGTTCAAGACGGCACACACACATATACACACACACACACACCACACAGAGAGAGAGAGAGAGAGAGAGAGAGAGAGAGAGAGAGGGAAAGAAGCCATGAAATGCCCTTCACCCTTATCGACCAAATTTTAAAGGAAAAAGACAGAATAAAACAGGCTCTGCTTCGCTCCCTCGGTGGAGGAGGGGACATTCTGCTCATTAAGTTGCACAGCACGTGTCTTTTTAAAGACCCCAGCATCCACTTTAACACTCACTGTGTCTACTGCTGCTGGCCACCGATCACAGATGCATTCCCCTGCGTGTGTGTCTCTCTTAATGGGAACTGACCAGCAGTGTGTAGCAGGAGTGGCAGTCTCTTGTGTCTCTGTGCATCGCTGGGCCTCTTCCAAACACGTGGACGGCCGAGAGACGTGAGCAACCGAGGGATGCGTGCTTCTTTGCTTACAAAGCACTACATATGAAATTCCATACAATAAGGCCTCAATCTGCCACAAGTCTACCAATTTACCGGGAAAACTCAATATATCGAGCTAACAAACCGTGTTAATGTGTGCGCTTTTGATGAGTCAGCGCGGATACCTGCTTCATGCTCAAAAGAGGCTTTCATCAAACATTGATGGACAACTGAAACGTGCAGCGGTAAGGCCAAATCAGTCTCTCTCTCTCGACACACACACACACACACACACACACACACACACACACACACACACACACACCTATACACACACACACGCGCACACACACACAGAGGGAAACATGCCTCCCACACGCAAACAGTGTGGGCCGGTGTGTGTCCTCGCTCTGTGCCCGTATTGATCCGCGCCGGGCTCTTTATTGAAGCCATGATTCACGCCGCTGCTGTCTCTCTTTCACTCCTTACAGCTCCTTCTCCGTCTGTGTCTCACTGCTCTTTTCCGTCTGCCTCTCTCACTAACTAACTTCACAGTCAGTCCTCTAACAGAATAGCCAGATGAGTGCTGATCGGCGCTGAGGTGAGTGTGAAAGAGATGATGAAAGCGAAAGTGTCCCCAGGACAAGAGCTCCGTGGAAACAAGAGAGCAGCTACCCACAATCCCTCGCTCTTCCTCTCCTAGCTTTGATTTGGGAGCAGCTTTTGGATGGGGAAAGTGTTGCGTCTTGAAATCACCCAGGAATATATGCATGCACTTCTTAAATCATATAATTAACTCTATATTAATAACTCATTAATGCTTTAATGCATATAAAACTAACCTCAATTTCACGTCCCAAAAATAAACTTTTATATGTCTTTTTTTATTCTGACTGTCAAAATGCCCCTAAAATGGTCAGACATTTCTATCCCCTGGTAAAGGAGATATAAAAAGACATAACCACACATGAAGAACCGTTATCATTACTTTTCAGCCACTTTTTGAACAGAGATTTGATATCTATAGTATACGTGTTTTATTTTGCATTTCGTCTCTATTCCTCTCATCCTCACCCCTCCTACTGCCCTCTCTGACCAACACGCTCTTCGTTTCTCAAAGTGATTTCTAATAGATAGTTCTAGGAGGGAATCCTGAATCCTAAATCCCTTGAAGAAGGAGGCAGGATTTACTGTGATTGTGAGAAGAGCGGCACTGGGGTAAGTGGGTTAGAAGTGGGTGACTCTTTATATTGTGAGCTTTTGCATTGGATCCCTGTACACACCTGTAATCTCAACCAGATGACCAGTGAAAAATGAAATAAAAACCCAAACCAAAACCACAATACTGCACCATATACAAAATAACAACAAAGTGCATCTCCTTTTTAGTTGTATTTCAATTTGCTTATAACTCATTATCTGCTCATTCTGAATAATTTATTCATATTTTGATATAACCTTAACCACTGTACACCAATCCCCCCCCCCGCCCAAAAAATACATAATAATATTTACAGTGTTATATTGCATTAATCAGATGATTACATTTTGTGTGTATTTTTGCTGTGTAGTTATATTACTGGCATCCACCAGGGTGCAACAATGGGTCCTCTAATCATTCAACCTGACACACACATACGTAAAAAAAAAAAGAAAATAAATTAAATTAATCTACTGGTATCTCAAAACATTTGACAAATCTTAAAGGGAGTAATCTCTAAAAAAGAAAGAAAAAAAATGAGAAGAAAAAACAAGTCTGTATGAAAAAAAAAAGGAAATAACACCAGCCTTTGGTTTGAACAACCATCTGACAGTAAAAAGGATGGAGAGAAAATCTGTGTGAGAAAAGATGGAAGGACAGTTAAAGTCCACTTAAGCACTTCTTTCATGTTAAATATCATTTCCTTCAATGTTAACCAGCAGAAAAAAGGCGTTTCTCGGGCACTACATCATTAAATACAAACACTTCAGCATTCACTTTGAACCTCCCTTCTCTGGCGCTCGTTACGCAGCCTTTAAAACCTGAATGTTGGAACGCTGTTACTTTTTGACTTTTACAGTTATTCAACATTATATGTTTTAAAGCTTTCACGCTGTGTGTCAATAATGCATGGCTCAGCCACGTCAGCTTACTGGAGTAAATGTACAGGGAGAGGATCTCCACTGAGCTAAGTGTGTGTGTGTGTGTGTGTGTGTGTGTGGGTATGATACGAGTCCTGGGACAGAGATCGATTCGAAGGTTTTTGCCAACACTGCTAAGTTTTTACTGAAGAAATCACACACACACACACACACACACACACACACACACACACACACACACACACACACACACACACACACACACACACACACAGGGCATCGGAGGAGGATGACGTCAGACAAAAAAAACGTCAGTGAGTGCCTCTGTTTTTTCTTGCACTGGCAGATATACTGCTATGTTGCTTCAGTTCAGAAAGAAATAAAAGAAAGAAGGAGACTGAGAGGCCATCTTTAAATAGTTTTGGATCCATTTCATTGCCTTAGCTTTTTACTGATGTCTACGTACACTAAATGATGCCATGATGATGTTTTGATTTGTCCTTCAAATATTTGTATCTGAACTTGAACCCAAGCCCGAAGTGGGTGTGGCTGAAACTATCATTCTTATCACACATCCATCCATTCTCTATACCTCTTAGCCCAATTCAGGGTCGCATTGGTAGCAGAAGATGCAGTGATGCCCAGATATCCCTTTCTCCAATAACTTCCTCCAGTTTCTTCTTGGGGGATCCCTAACCTCTGCCTTACCAGCCGAGAGTACCTCCAGCTCGGACACCTGATAGGAATGCCCCCTGGTCGACATCCGTTGGAGGAATACCAGACATAGCCAGCTGAGCCGAGGCCATGGGTGTGAACCACAACATGCTGGATTATACTGTATCTCTCGTAGTAATAAAAATCCTCCAGTTTGTAGTGGGACAGAACCAGAATGCATGGTACACCTCTAACAGAAGTTGACTAGGGGGTATCTTTATCAGGTGTCTAAACTGGAGGGATTATATCTCTTGGAGGGTCTTGGACAGGTTAGGGATCCCCCATGCCTCCAACAGATGTATCCTTATAAAGGTTTCCAAACCAACTCAACTTGCTCCTTTCGATACCAGCCTAGATGAGGAAACTCCTCTCAGCCACTTGCATTCCTTATCTTGTTGTTTCGGTCATTACATGTTCATGACTATAGTGTAGGTGAGGGTGGTGATGTAGGTCGACTGGTAAATCAAGAGCTTCACCTTATAGCTTAGCTCCCTCCAGGGTTTGTTACAGCAACCACATCACTCCAGAAGTTGCACCCAACCTACAGTCAATCTCACGATCCCTTTTCCCATCACCCATGAACAAGACCTCCTCCCACCTGGTCTAGATTCTTCTCTCTCACCTGAAGGAAGCCTGCCATCCTTTTCCAGAAGAAAACCAGGGTTTCAGATTGTGAAACTTCGCCAATAAACACTAAACATGCTGCTGACTCCAGACAGACACACGTAGCTCGAGTTGAAACATGAAAACATTGTCTGCTTAATCAAAATATTCATATTCTGCTATGTCGCTATAGCAGATACTTACGTGATCTACTATAAAGCAGAAAAATTGCAGTGCAGCCATGTCCGAGGTCTCGCGTGGATCATTAAAAAGAAAAGCGTTTAAAGGGCATTTAGAGCTGTATTCGGTGTCTATGCTTTGAACTTGCTCTTTTGAGATTTGTGTGCTGTATACAGCAATTTCATCATCAGGGAAGCTGAAAAACGAGCCAAGAGCTATGCGCTCACTGACAAGAAGGCAAATGCAAAACTAGCACCCTGAATCGTACATCATAACTAAGACGTTTCCTTACGATTACACTCTGTTTATAATCAATATGGAGTCAAAACCGACACACACATGCATGACTGATACTTCGCGTGTTTTTTTTTTTTTTTTTCTTCTCGGTCGATGCATAATCACTTGCGCACTTCCTGCAACGGACTTCACCCCAGACCTCAAGGGCCAGAGCGAAGGAGCTCATTAAGGCACTGAGGTGAGCGAGGTGGGATAAAGGAGTGTGTGTGTGAGTGCGTGAGTTAGTGAGTGAGTGGGTGAGAGAGTGTGTGAGTGAGTGAGCAGTGTTCTTCCCGTAGGTTATGTGAGTGCGTGTCTGTCGGTCTGCAGCTCGCTAGCCTTCTTTCTCTGTCCTGAGGCTGGACTATTAAACGCAGCCTCTGCTCAAATTGCTTTTGTGCGGCTCCACTGAACAGGTGGATGATGACGGGGGAACGGCGGCGTGCTCCGATCGCATTTTAAAAGGCCTGCCCACATCTGCTGGGAATCAGTGGCATTCATACCACCACCCAATTTTACAAGTCATCTACTCCTCGCCACATTAGCGCTTTATGTTCAACTTCTAAATTCATTTACATTGACTCCGTTGGGGAGGGACATGCCGCCACGCAGCCTGAGAAATCCATTTCCTCCTTCATGCATGGCCGTTCATGAAGACGCTAAGAAAAACATATCACGTTATGCTCATCAGCCGCGGCTCATGTGGACTCAGGGTTCGGCGTTGCTCTAATCACCTGAAATTTAGGTGAAGGAACATAACCGAGATCTGCACAATACATGGTTATCTAAGCTGAACAGTAAACTTAACAGGTTTTGCTTGCACTGGAAGCCTTCAGCAACGCTCCAAATCAAAGCCACATCATGCTACAGCCCAAACAAGCATTTAGTGCTTTGGACAATAAATGGTCATATAAATTACGAGATTTTGCAGACTGTTTCGCCCCGATGATGAAATTCGGTCCCTGTGTTTCCGACTGCACGTGTGCAGCCTGAACACTTCAGCTGCCAGCGAAAGATGACGAAATCACAGGACGTGCAGGCAGAAAACTAATTACAGCGCTCTTAAAGAAGAAGCATGGGTGAGTTTTCATGAGAGAATCATTCTGCCCCAAGTTCTCAGAGTTCTTACACTAGCACATGCCTTTTAATTAGCCAGGATTAATGGTTTAGGACGACTCACTCTTGCTTGAGATATAAAAATCCATCAAAACTTTAGAACAGGCACAGAGAGAAATGAGCTACAAAGCCTGTTATGGGATTTCTAATGATTGCAGAGCACTCAGAAGAAGAAGAAGCTTTTATATACTGTAAGAAAACTGTACTGCAGTTTTGATTTTCATGTTCTTAGGGTTTTGCTGGGTTTTTTTATTTTTAATTTTTTTATAAAGATAGACCCTGCCAATGAACCCTATACCGTAGATGTAAAGCTCTTCCTCTGTGCCACAGCGCCTTCCCCTGTGCCTTTTTTGTTGAGCTGAAGAGTTGGGGTCACAAAGGGACAAGGTTTCTTCTCTCCCAAATGTGACACAGCTAAAAAAAGGCAGGGTTACGTGTTCCACTGTGTTTTAGGTTCTCATCTCTGCTCAAGGATTTCTAACACAAATCGTGAGCTGATGCAAAGAGTCGAATAAAGGAATAAGGTGAGAGTAATCCTGCGGGAGGCCGCTGAGGGTCAAAGTCCAGCGTAATCGATTATCTGTCATTGTGTCGCAGGTGACCGAGGCCAGACCAGGCCATGAAGTTTGGAAGAAAAAGTGCGAGCAGAAGAAATGTTTACTTTTGTACTTCTTCCGATGGGTTTCTCCTAGAGAACGCCCGTTAAGTTTACTCCTTCCATCTTGCATCTGGGTACTCAAGCTGTTGCTACCGGCGACTGCATCTGCAGCCCCGCACTCTAATATGGACACGCTTCTCTCGCAGCAGCATGTGGCAGATCACAAAACAATAACAATTTTCTAAACAATTACAGACAAAATGCCCTCCCAGGGTGCGAAATGTCTGGGTAATTAGAAACGAAAAGAGGCGTCTTTTGACGTGATTAACTCGCAGACTGTTTAGTGCTTCACCGAGCAGTAGCCTTAGTGCTGCTGCTTTCAACCCTGATACCATGGATACACAGCGCGCTCACCCCACCCTAATCGCCCACTGGAATGGTGTCCACTCGATTATAGCATTAGCAACAAGCGTTTTGACATCTGTCTTCATTATTATCAATAAGGAGGAGCGACTGAGTCGCAGGTCTGCTCCATTAGCTCGAGTGGTCGCGCAGTTGTACGGTTGATACGGCGCATTAGATGGATCCAACACGAGTTAATATGTTGGGACTGAAGAGGACAGGGTGATTGCTTTGGGGGAGGAGCAGCAGACGAGGCACAGAGCCACACCGCTCAGAGGCCTGTATATCGGTCGAGGTAAAGAGAAAGCAACTGCATCTAAATAAGAAAGCTTATTGCAATCTGTATAATTACCACGGGGTAATGAAATAACTCACCAGCCATGCCGCCTTCACTTAAGAGAAATCGATGTGTGTTTGGGAGTTTATTAGAGCAGTGAAGTACTGAGGCTGGAGGGTGGGGGGGGAGTTAAGGGGTCCAATAGCACAACCTGCATTAGCAGCTAATCGAGAGGCAGTGAGGGTTAAACCTTCAGCACCAATTTCTTATTCTGCCTCATTGTCGCTGCATAAAATCAGGCAAAGTGTGCAGCGAATACACACTCTTGCAAACTGTGAATTTAAGCAAATGTCATTTTCAAGTGAGCAAGGAACGACACGTGTCAGAGTAAAGGTTAACTACAGCTTTAACTTTGATTTGTCATCATGTTTTATCTTTAACCTGAAAGAACACTCCATGTCATGATCCCCAAAGCCAGTCATTCTCCATGGCAAGCATAAGAAGGCTGAAATCAGCAACCTGCCAGAATGACACCTCGAACTCTTTCACTTTTCAGCACTTTTTTTTTTTTTTTTGGAACCTTATTCTCTGAATCCACAGCTCAGATTGATGGCACTTATAAAGCCAAATAATGGAAAGAAAAACCAGCTATCGTTGCAAAAGAGTCCTTATCCAGAAATCATTAGGCATACAGATGAGGCTGCACTGCCTGCGACTGGCTCTGTCTCATGGATAACTGGCTCTCTGATATGCTCCCTGTAGGTGGAGTCAGACAACGGAGAGCTCGCGCATTTCCACTGAAAGGTAGATGGGGAGTGATGGGCATGGCTTCCTGCCTTCCTCAGGTGTCCCAGTCTCGATGAAGGAAGCAGGAGGAAGAAGCAAGGGGAGGAGGGCACTCATTTATTTAGCCGTCTGCCCAGTTCACCTGGAGTGATGGCAAGCCATCAGCAAGGTAGGCTGCTATTTCACGGCCTGTTAAACGCTAATGCTGTAACACGCCCTCCATTCCAATTTTGGTGAGCAGGGAGCATTTACGCCAGGCTCAGGATTTGGCCAGGCCCAGGACAGGAAATAGAGAAAGACGAGATATAGAAAGGATGGGCAAAAGCAGGAACTGTCGGTTACATGGACTGCTGAGTTAGCAAGAGCTCACCCGCCCCTCCTTACACAAGCAAGGCAGCACAGAGCTACTCCAAGGCAGACATCCATTCAGACCATGGATGACTGCCTCACAACACATGAACTCCAACCTCACTGCCTTCGTCGTTCCACATGCCTTCTCCTTCTGATTTCAGACACTGAAACTCTTGTCCTGCTGTGGTCTCTCTGGTGTGACCAGTAATACGTTCCTGGACGGGGTAAAGAAAAGGAGTCCAGCAGAGCCGGAGGGAAAAGCACTCAGTAAGAGCGAATGCTCTTTAAGGTTAAGGTCAAAACACTTATTTGTGTTCCAGTACACAGGCCTGAAGAAGACTGATTAGAAGCTCATGGTTATTATCCCTGAGTGTACCTTTGATTGATCACCCTTTCTCAAGCCCTGAGCAGCCAAGACGCCCAGAATGGACACTGGCACAATTTTACACAGAAAGTCTCACAGCAGGAGACTTCATTCATCAAAATGGTCATCTGACCCAAATGCATGTGATGTACCATCCATGGCTCTGTTATCAGATAGTGGTCTTTCCAAGAAACTTGTGCTCTCCACTGTATCAGAGGTCTGAGAGCATGCTGGGAAGCGACAGCCTTCGCTCTTTAGCCAATACATCACTTTCTGGAAAAAGCTCAAATACTTAACTCAGGCTTTAGATCCTGAAGCTATCCTGTTTCTGCTATTCTGTCGTCCAACTTGTACACATACCTGTAGACATACATTTGCTTCTCTCCTGGAAAACTCTTTAGAGCAATTTTCTGATTCACCATTAACCGCATGTTGGTTATGACTACTACATTATTAAGAGCAGACTGTATGAGAGGCCATGGGTCTCACTGGTGTAGGAGGTTGCAAAAGCCAACTGTCATATGTAATGTCTGCATAATAGAATGAGCGTCTTGATTAATTTAATAAAAAAATCTCTAGGGTCGAAATGCTGTTTAGATCTGCACATTGACCCTGTAACTGTGTTGGTCTCCTCTGGCTTCTCCAGTTTCCTCCCACCTTCTAAAAAGTGCTGGAAGGGAGTCTGTTACCCCTATAGGTGTTGATGAGTACATGCTTGGTACGCTGGATCCCAGGATTCAATACAGTGTGTATCTGAACAGGAGAGACGACTGCAAAAAATTAAACTTTAGCAAGTGAAATCTTCTTGAATCTACTGTATATATAATTTCTTAAAATCAGCCAAATATTATTTTAGACACCAGATATAAGATTATTAAGCTTTATTTCTAGTCAAATTGCTAAAATTGTAAGCAATAATTTCAATAATGTAAATTCTGGAAAAAGATAATTATCAAAATGATCTGCCAGTAGAACAGGAAATTTCTGCTTACAGCTTTAACATTTCATTAGAAATAAGCTATAAAATCTTATATTTGTTTTGTTCTAGGCAGATGAATGTAACTGTATTCGTGGTATTTTCACTAAAATAACTTTTTTTTCTTTCTTCTTCTTGCAGTAAGGAATCACAAATTCATAAAAATCACAAGTAGTAGATTTATCATTCAGATTGCCAAGTCAAACAAAATTACTGCCATATGGGTTTATTCATACTTTTCTGTAATCTTTTTTCCTTGCGATACACATACAACAAGCCCATCTGGATCCCATATAACATGAAAATCATGGGATTGTTTCCTGTGTTTTAATTGGTTGATTTTTTTTTAATTTTTATGGCATTGACAAAAATGCAGAAACTGAGTGTAAATATTGTTGAGCATAACTCTGTATTACAGAAGGACATTTTTAGATATAATGTTTTAGATATAATGATTGTCAAGGACATTCCATTGAGTTCTGAGGCATTTCTGCGTGATCAGATCGGATGGACTGGCGTAGATGAGCCTTGGGTGCCCATGATCCTATCGCTAGCTTATTGGTACTGTATGCAATTGATAGTCAATGTTATTCAATTCCCTTGGCTGTGGTGTTGGTGTTGATGCTCAAATGTCTTGTGTACTGTAAGTCAACCAATGTAAAGCATTTTGAAGTTTCATCAAACTGTATCAGAAGAGTTGCACAGACAGTGAGTGGCAGGGTGGCCCAGTGTGTATTTGTGAGTGTATGTGTCTTGTGTCTCCTTCTGTCTCTGCCACATCACACAGTATGATTTCATCAAGAAGTTCCGCTCCCCAAAGAAATACTGCCCTGCTGCCATCTGCCTCCACTCTTCATAAACAACACGACAACAATCAACAGCCTTCTGAAAGAAATGAGCTCGGTGTAGGTGCCGAATGCCGGCCTATTGTTGGTGCAGGTCTGTAAAGTGTAATTTGTGGGTGTGTATGTGTGTGTTTGTAAGAGAGGGTGAGCAAAGGTGCAGAGATAAATCACAGGTGGCACACACACACACACAGCGGGGCTGTGCTGGGGCACACTGGAGCAGTAGCGGGGCCTGCAGTCTACCTGTGGTGGCAGTGGCTCTCAGCATGGGGGAAGATTAATGCCGCCTCTCTGGAGCAAAGGTAACATCCAGAGCTTAATAAGGTACAAACAATTGCTTCCATTTTGTTTGTTACCAAGGGAAAACTAAAATTGTGCTACCGAGGTGTATTTTTTACTTTCAGTATGCTTTGGCAGGGTTGGGATTTGGGGCTGTGTGTGTGTGTGTATGCGTATCACGTGAAATGGTCTTATAAAACCAGAGCGCTCATGCATTCATTGAAAGTAGTGGCTTAAGGGCAGGGGTGGGTGGGGGGCTGGAGGGAGGTGTTGGGGTTGTCAGGGCTGGGGTAAAAAGAAAGGACTGAGAAGATTCAAAGTGCTCCAGAAGCCTTACCTCGACACCCTGCACTTTCAGCTTCATGTGATCCTCTCGCGTGGTCTTGCCATCTTTCCTCTTCTTCCAGCAGTAGCCGTCCTTCCTGTACTTCACCTTTTTACGGTTGTACAGTATCATCGACCCATTCTGTGGCCTATATCCCAGTGAGACAGGGATGAAAAAAGGGTAGGGGGGGGGGGGGTGGATGAGCAGAAAAGAAGAAGAACAGAAATTTATTTTAGTCAAAGCCGATGCTGTGGGCCTCATTTCAAGGAAGTACACAAGGGCTAATAGAGTCAGTAATGCATCAGTGACTAAGATGACACAGCCCCTTTATGGCATTTTTGCATTGGTATGCACAGTTTGACGGTGAACAAAGCAACCTTCAGCATAAATTTGCAATACTCTAGTAAGAGAAAAGCACTGAAAGTGGCATTTCTGCTTGGTGTAAATCACATATAGACTGTAGCACGCAAGTGGAAAGGATGCCGCCTCTGCGTTGCTTCACACTCTCAGATGAGTGGTGGAGAATGTCCCCCGAGGGGGGAAAAAAAAGAGATATCCCTGAACATTTCATTCATAATTCATTAGAACTGTACTGGCCATCGCCTGGTGGCTGATAGTAGTGCTGAAGCCTGTCTAGCTTCACATTAGGAGGTTCTGGGTTTAAGCATGAGCTAATAATTACATAAAGTGAAAGCAGCATGAGGCGCTTACGCCATATGTCTGATGAAATCCATACATTTATACAGCAGTTATGCAAAAAGCAAAGAAAGAAAAAAAGACAAATCAGAGACATGCATGCAATGCGCCATGATATTCTCTATATTCTGTGCTTTGCCTGCCTGCTATAATAATAATAATGCAGTTTCCCTTGTGGGATCAATAAACCATCTATTCATCTGTTCTCTCTCTCTCTCTCTCTCTCTCTCTCACACACACACACATGTGTGCACACATGCGCGCGCACACACGCACACACAAAAATACTGCTATAGCTGGCAGGATCTGGAGCATTCCCAGGAGGAGATGGCATGGTTGCACAGTCATTGGGTCCCCTAGGTGTGGAAGTGGAAGTGCTGTTGGCCCATTCCTGTAGCCAGCCAGCTGCTGTGAGCTGCCTGTTAGCCAGACCCAGCATGGCCTCAAGGTACACTGGCAGCAATCAAGCCATGCCTAAACATTGTGTGGCTGGCACTGTCTTCGTGTTTATCTTCTCATTTTCCTCGCTCAGTATTATCCATTACGCTGCATGCATCAATTTCTAGTGCAGCTCAAGGGGGCCAGTCGCCGGTTTATTTTTTTGCGATTGCTCATCAATCATTTCTGGGGACGAGTGTCTGGGGCTGATACAGAATGGAAGAAGGACTCCCACCAGCCCAACTCTGTAGCGCCTTTTAATTAGAGATGCCACTCAAACTCTGAGATCCTCCACTCTCTCTCTCTCTCTCTTCCTCTCACTTTTCACTATGCTTCTGTGCCAGGCACCAACTTCAGTCTACCACCAGCTCCCTTTATGTTGTGGTTTCTCAGAGGCCCACTACCTCTATCTCCATTGAAATCTACCGGCAAAGATCTACCACTATTAGGTTCTCCACAGTGATCCTCTAGCAAAATATCCTTTGGAAACAAAAAGCTCTCTAGTAAGAAGATCTCCTACCAATGCATGACCGATATCTCAACTGCAACTCACTTGAACGGTCCTTCACTAGCAAGATCTCAGAATAGAAAGAGCCTTACTGTGACCCTCTAGCAAAAACTCCACTTTAACCCACTAACAAGATGTCCTAGGAAGATCTCCGCCTCTAGCAAAAGCTTCGACTAACGCATCAGCAAGAACTCCATGCAACCAACTAGCAATATCTCCTCTACAGACCAGTAGCAAAATCTCATGCACACAAGCAACCTCTCAGTCGGATGGATTAGCATGTTCTCCATCAAGCCAACCAATAAGGTGTCCCACCAGCAAGATCTCCATCTAATGCACCAGCAACATTTCCAGACAGCCAGCTAGTAAGAACTGGGTGATGTCCCAGGTTGCCTTGACTTCCATCCTCCTGGTCTTATTTTGCTGATATTCATCCTGCTACTCGGGTCTCATACTGTAAATCACTCATCCATCCATTCATTCATTCATCCATCTATTCATGCGTCTAACTCATCCTGCCCACAACCGTACACCACACTGCATGCTTGTAAGACTGCACTGACCTTCACAATTTAAAGACTGTTTTAGAGTAGATCTATCCATCGGAAAAAAAGAGAAAAGATGAGTGAGGCAGAAAAATCAAATGAATTAGTCATCTAATCCACTGGGACTGAAGCAAAGTTCCTGTGTTAAAGGTCACTATAATCTTGCATGTCAGCACACAGCTTTGTGCTCAAGAGCTTCTGGGCATGTCAGTGTTTAACCGAAGGTGCTTGGTACCTAGGGTCTGACTGCAGGGCTCATTCTCATTCTCATTTTCTGTGTCTGTGTACACAGGCGATTCAATTAAACTTATCAGAAGGATGGGTATTTATACACGGGGGTGAAATATTAACTGTGCTGCTATGCTGTTATCAGAAAGTCATGACGGGAGCACTGCAGTCCCCAAAGCCCAAACGTGACAGATTAATATGGAAATTGAGTGATGGTTAACTACATCATATACAGATGAAAATAAATGCGGTAAACTAAGAATGCTTTTCAAATTATATCCTTTTAACGTTTACCAATTTGGAAAGTGCGAAGTAAATGAACAGAAGAAAAATCGAAATCTAGATGAATATTTTGGTGTGACCACCCTCTGGCTTTAAACCAGCACCAATTCTTCCATTTGAACGCTTGTACAAAGTAAAGGATTTTAATAGGATCGGAGTCAAGTATGATTAACCAATTATACCAAGCAGGCCCTAATGAGCATTAATTTCATATTCTGGTTGAAATACAGTCATTAGCTGAAACAGAAATAGCTGTGTAGGAGCCTTGAAACTGGGTGAGGAACAGCCAAGCTCTGCTGCTAAGGTGAGGGTGTGGAAGACCGTTTCATGTCATACAGTAGGTTACTGATCTCAACTGATCTGTCCTGATCTCAACATCATGGAGTCTATCAGGGATTATAGTACGTGAAAAGACGGAAAGAATGATTTAAGGCAGGCTACAGATCTGTGGTTAGTTCTCAGCGATGTTTGGAACAACCTACTGTACATGCCATGTTCCTTTGTTTCTTCAAAAGCTGCACAAGTGTACCTAGAAGAATTGATGGCAATTCAGGCAAAGAGTAGTCACGACGTAGTCATAAATTGATTTGATTTATATTTCTCTCCTGTTTATTGATAAAAGTAAACGTTATTGCTCCTGTTTTTGAACGCATTCTTATTTTACTTTATTTATATCCTGTATACATGTGAACTGCGCAGCCAAAAGAAGACCACCTGGATTAACTAAGCAAATAGGTAAGATCCTTCCATTAGATAATTACTGCAGTGATTAATTCGGTCCAGCTGGCAACAAATTATTTAACCTTAACTAATGCAGTGAGTAGCTTCTGCATTCGGGTAAGAAGTGAGGTCTAGGTTCAACCCTGCTACTTACTTTGAAAAATGAGGTCAATTGACTATGTGAATATACTGAATGACCAGGGTTTCCTCATCGATGGATTATTTTTTTTTCTTCTTCCATGATGGCACGGGAATATTCCAGGATTCATCAGGCTCAAATTGTGAAAGGGTGGTTCAGTACACATGAGACATCATTTTCACACATGGATCAGCCACCACAGAGTCCAGATCTGTGGTGGCCAATCCATGTGTGACCACCACAGACCTCTGGACACTGTAGTGGCCAATCCATGAGACAGAATCCAGATCTTAACCACACGGAGAATCGTCGGGCTGTGCTGAAGAAGGCGATACATGGTGGTCCGACTCTCCCCTCGTCAATACTCGTCAAGATCTTTTGAGAGAAATTAATATGACTCTGGATGGTAATACATGTTCTGACATTGCATGAGCTTATCGAAACACAAGGCGATTCAATGAAATATTAGAGTTATTTTTTTTGTCTTGCCAGTGCAGTTGTATATAGTTCTATAGCACGGTGATGAAAATCAGCTTTTGCCTTCTCTCTGCACTGGAGTTCATTCAGGAGCTCAGAAATCCTTTATTCACCGAAGGTAACTGCATTCACGCCTTCAGTTCATTCATTTCAGGCAAGTTGGAGAGATGAGGAACGAGGCAATGCCACCGTATTATTGAGAAAGAAGCCACTGCAAAGCAGCCATGACAACCAATGGCTCTGATTTAAACACTTACATTATATGGATGGATTATAACGGCTTATATTATGAAATGTACAGAGATGTTTTCTGAGGGAAAAGTGAGTTCTTTTAAATGATGGAGTACACTTGTAAAAATATTACCGTTATACTATAATTCATCTTTGGTACTCAACATTACCGATACCAATACTGATCTGGTAATCATGGAAAGCCATTTCTCTATATTTATCTTTATATTTATTTGCCTGTTGATGGCTCCTTTTTTATAATGTTAGCTAGCTGGTATGAAATAAAGTGCATGGGTGGAGTGGTTGCTGTTATTACTCCTGTTATAACTCCTGTTATAACTCTTTTATAACTGTTTTATAAAGTTACTTGTTATTGTGACAAAATGCTATAGTCAACCCTTTCATGCCCAAACCCTACTATAGAGGGGGTACAGACTGAGACACCTACTTAAGGTCCAACCCCCCTCTTTTGCCTATAGTTTAATCCCTACTATAGTAGTGTTTATTCACTTATGGCAGCAAAGGTACGTGTATGGGAGTTAGAAATAAGAAAAAAAAATACAATACTGCTTAGGTTTGGAATAAACTATTTAGAGATTCAGTTAAAAAATGACATTCATATTTTTTTTTACATTTCCAGTCATTATGTTTATGGGATTATAAATATTTTAAAAAGTTTCATCTACATTTTTCTGTGATTCTGTGAGCTAACCATATGCTGTTCAGTTGAAAGAATGCCAGCAATTCATTAGGCAATGCAATTTTGGTCTTGCATGGAGTGGCTTTGGTGACGCACAAGAGTGAAAAATTACACAGACCAGAGAAAAGCCATGGACTGAAGGGGTTAATCAAGTCCAGCAAATATCACAGTGTGTGTATTGTGCCATTCTATTTTTATTATATTAGCTAGCAAATAAACTTCTTTTATAATAAACTTATCTACTGAACATTTGTAAAAAAAAT